>SZWC01004926.1:140030-153668 GCA_023375785.1 Penium margaritaceum
ACGCTCGCTGAGCTCCGGAATCCAGTGGTCGAAGGCGACCACCGGGCTCACGGGAGTAACCGGAGGTCGAGGGGCGCACCTCAGGCTCCGGAACAGGTACGGCCACAGGGACAGGTGCGACCACAGCTGGTGAGGGCTGAGACGAGGCAGCCGGAGACGCCGTGCGGGGAGAAGCATGTGTGGGGGACACTGAGCTGGGAGTGACAGCAGGCAAGGCTGGCCCGGACACTGAGACAGGAGTGTCAGCCGACGTAGGGACAGGAGTGGGCTGGGCTGGGTCAGACGCCGGAGCAGGGGTGCCAGTGGACACAGGTGGTGATGCAGGAGGAGGTGTGAGAGCACTGGTACCTGTGGGGTGTGAAATAGGCTGAACAGGCGGGATCTCTGGACCAACGGCAATGATAGCCGGATCATCAAGTGCTGGAGATCGTGAGGGGACTCGAGCGGACACATCCGCCTGACGAGGGATGGTCGCTGGCGGAGAAGTCTCCCCCATCCGCCGAGGACCCTCACAGGAAGGGACATGGGCTGCAGAAAGGGCTGTGATCGAAGTCAGATCACGGTATGTGAGAGACTCAAAAAACAGCGCGTCACGGGACTCAATGACACGACGGCGAGTGGGGTCCCAAAACCGCCAGGCCTTCGACCGCGGGGAGATGCCGATGAAGGCACACAAGCGACCCCGAGGGGAGACCTTGGACCCCTGCTGGTCCTCGGTGTACCACACGGAGGCCAGGGAACCCCAGACGCGTGCGATGCGAAGATCGGCACGGTGGCCAAACCAGAGCTCGTACGGCGTAACATGATCCGGAAGCGGACCATGCGGGAGGCGGTTCCAGACCCACGTCATGTAGGCGAAACCCTCGATGGCGAAGGACTCCGGGAGACCGCACTCAGACCGCATGGCGCAGACCGCATCCTCCATGGTGCGGTTCCAGCGCTCAGAGACACCGTTCTGCTGTGGAGTAGCAGGAGCGGAGACCTGGTGAAAAATGCCGTGCTCAGCAAAGAAGGAGTCCATCTCAACGAGGAACTCGCCGCCGCGATCTGAGCGAAAGGTATGGAGCGTGTGACGAGACTGACGCTCAGCCATCACGAGCCAGAGGCGAACCGCAAGGGCGGCGTCGCTCTTCTGACGCAGACTGTAGACCCACCGCATCCGGGTGAATTCATCAGTCATCGTCAGAACATACCGGCCCCTCTCAGACAGGGACTCGACCGGGAGAGGACCAAGTAGGTCCGAGTGGACCAACTCGAGTGGCCTCAGCGCTCGGGAACGCGATTCAGGGTAAGTGCACCGGTGCATCTTTCCCTGAGCGCAAAAAAGGCACTCGGTCTTGGGTGGCTTCTCGAAAGAAGCCAGGTCAAGGCCAAGAGCGGGCTGTGTCCGTATGAGCTTCGACACAGTGTCGGAGCCCACATGACACAGACGTCAGTGAAGCAACCTCTGGTGTTCTGGGGATAGAACACCAGTGACAAAAACACGTCCAGAGGAAGGGGGAGAGCAAGGGGAGGATGGCCGAGCAATGCGGTACAAATCATCTACGACGNACGAACAGCACGTCAGAGAGATACAGGGGGCCAGACGGACCATCAAAGCATACAACCCCAACACCGTGGACCGGTAAGGACTGACCAGAGCCTGTACGAACAGAACGGACAGTCATGACAGGACCAAGTACCACAAAGTCACTACGACGACACGTCATGTGGTGGGTGGCACCGGAATCTATGATCCAAGTGCCACCGGAGTCACGAGTGGTTGACGTCACTGTACAACGAGCAATGGAACACTTGGCATCAGAGGGACGCTGAGCCGTCAGTGGGAAGGAACGACGTACATCACGAAGGTGAGACTCATGAATCCAGTCAGTGTAGTCAGGCCCATCATCATCACATGCGGACTGTGCGCCCCCATACGTGTCATCACGAGTCATGAGGACGGACGAACAAGCAGTCTGTGACCCACTCAACGATGAAAACACACTCGCACCTCCCTGAAAGCGAAGCGCCAGAAGATGACGAAGCTCGACGATGGTGCGGTCACATGGGTCTGGATCACTGCTGCCCTCTGGTGAGGACGCAGGAACAGCTGCAGTCGTGGTCGCCGCGCGTCCAGAGGAGTGTGCGGGCGACGTGCCGGACGCGGTGCGGGCAGCATGGGCAGCCCGAAGTCCGCGAGTGATGCGCTCCCAGTCAAGCGGCTGCTGGCACTCGGTGTAGCGATGGGCACCTCCACAGTTGTAGCAGTGCACGGAACGGCCACTGCTACCACTGGATGACGACTGCTGCTGACCCGATCCGCGCTTCCTATTCTTCTTCTTCCCCTGGACAGCTGCTGCAACACCCTGCGTCTACGTGGGTGTAGACGGGGTCGAAGAGGAGGAGGAAGATGCGGTAGTGATGGAGGTAGATGAGGGTGACTGCATGAGGGAAGAAAGTGGTGAGGCGAGGACTGCTGCAGCGAGGGAAGTCTCCTGATATGCTACTGCTGCCTCGCGGGCCGATGTCACCTGGAGGAAAAGCTGATGGGCCCAAGGGAGCAGCCGCAGGGTGGCTGAGAAAGGCTCGAGAACAGCGTCGCTGTACCGTGTGAAAATGTCGGTGTACTCCAGGCGTACTCCGAGCATGATCGCCCGAAGTGCCCACAGCTGTGTGCCCCCTGAGGTCCCCAGACGCGTGTAAATACGCATGGCGCGTCGCCAGTAATCCGCCGCAGGCTCCGCTGGTCCCTGACGGAGCGAGTGGAAAGCACGAATGTGTGACGCACGCGTAGCGTGCGTCTCTGCGGCCAGTAGGGACAACGCCAGATCCCAGCCTCCACGAGGATCAGCTCTGGTGCCGGTGCCAGCCTCGCCGAGGAAGGAGCGGAAGTCGACGACAGTCTCGCGCGGCATGGCGTAGAGAAGTCCTCGCATGGCCCGGGCTGCTGTCAGCACCTGTGCTGGATCTGTAGACTGGTATGGGCTGTGGTAGTAAGGCCACACTCCCTCGGAAGTGGCCCACACCTGAAAGAGGATCTCCCAGCAGTCAAATCCATCCTCGGTGATGTACCGTGGAGGTGGTGTCTCAAAGTCCTTTGGCTGCCGCTCCGTGGGGAGTGCAACCGCAGGCTGAGGAGGGCGAGGGACGGGGAAAACTCCTAGAAGAGGGTGATCACTGGGGAAGTCAGGTGACGGGCGTATCGGGGACACGGGTGGAGGTCGGATACCCGTCTGCAGCTGACGGAGGCGCTCCTGTAGAAGACGAATCTCCCGCTCCTGAGAGTCATCCTCGAAGCCTGGCATGAATGGCTCGTCATCAAGGAGGTCCGCAGGTGGTGGAGAAACCACACCAGGAGGTGAAGCAGGTGGAGCACCTGTCACGGGCACCTGGGCCGAGTGCTGGGTGGAGGCCGCAACGCCGGCAGCTCCCTCAGAAATCCGCGAAGGAGCCGTGGACTGAGCACGGAGGAGCTCAGTCAGCGTGCGGATCGCGTCAGTCTACTCTCGCTACAGAAGACGCATCTCCTCCTGCTGGCTGCGCAGGTCCGTAATGGCCTGCGAGCGAGGGCTCAATACCCCTGAAGAATAGGAGGGATCACCTGGTCCCTTGTCCTTGTCGTCGGGCGAGCTCATGTCGCCGCTCACTATGGGATGACAGGTCAATTTTGCCGGATTTCAAAACCGTCTGCGTTTCTCGGGGAGTTGAAACGCTGGCAACTTTTGACTCTTCGGGTAAAAATTTGGCTAAGTGTAATGCTGACGTCAGCAAGTGGTTGCTGACGTCAGCACGACCTGATGACGTCAGCAATCAACAATGCTGACGTCAGCTCGTCCCCTCCTTTTTCTTTTGTGTCGCAGTCCTGCCGCGTGTGGAGCCGCCTCGTAGTGGCGCGCGGCAGCTCCGCGGAAGCTGCGCAACAGCTTCTGCCCAACTGCTGCTGCATCTGTGCTGTCAGCTGCAGCAGCAGCTGCGTAGCTGCGTGTGCAGCGGTGGCAGCAGCAGATGCGCTGCTGCTGCGCGCGGCGGCTGCTGCTGCGCGCTGCAGCTACTGCTGGCTGCCACCGCCGCGCGCTGCTGCCGGCTGCCGCCGCCGCGCGCTGCTGCTGCTGCCACTGCTGCGCTGCTGCTGCCGCCGCGACTGCCGTTGCTGCTGCTGTGCTGCTGCTACCACGCTGCTGCTGCGCTGCTGCTGCTGCGCTGCTGCTGCGTTGCTGCCGCCGTCGCCTCTGCTGCTGCTGCTCTACTGCTGCGGCTGTGGGAGGGCGGCTGCACGCGCCGCAGCCGCCACACCGCTCGGCGTGGCGGTAGGTGCCGCTACTGCTACCTCTGCAGCTGCGATCTCACGTGGTGGGTGGAGTACGTTGACGGCGACCGGCCGTCTCCAACAGATCCCGGAAAACTCTGCTGCAGCGGTGACTTCACTGCTGCTGCTCTGCTACGTCTCTGCTGCGCAGCTCAGTGAGAACTGTCTCACTGCTCTGATACCATGAGAAAGTACGTAGAAGCTTCCTAGCAACACGGCCGCTGACCGGGCGTCAGTGCCTGGTCAGAAGGTGACGACAGTCACAGGTCGTACACGCAACGGCAAGGGTTTGGCTAGGAGACACAAGGCAAAGTGTCAGAATGCTTCAATAAAGCATATGCAGAGAGAAATGACAACTGACAGGTCCAAGGCATAAATACCTGCCGCGGCACACGGCGGGTGTCGCACGCGGCAGTCCAAGAGCTGTCCTAAAACCGGCCCAAAACCACTGTTATGGCCGTAACTCTGCGCACACATGTCAGAATCCTACGCCGTCTGAACCTAGACGTGCAGAATCAAAAGACGGACGCAGCGACTGGTCACATGCATGCATCCATCGACTGACAGTGAGCACACAATGCAAAAACATGCAAATGGGCCTCATGGCCAGTCCGCCGAAAGGCGCCTGCAAGACATAGAAGACACAACAAGGAGTCACGGTGGCATCTGGGGCTCTGGAACAGTGGTCGGTCAGCTCCAAGCAGGTAGTCCACCGCCTGTCGTCGCGCCGGTATCACCAGGGCCGCCTGCCTCAGGGATCTGCACGAGTATGGACACGGCCGAGTGGTCACAGTAAACTGTATAGGAACGGCACAAAGCACAACAATTGTGACATTCAGCCAGGGATGGCAGCGATATTTCCGATACCGCGGTGTACCGCGGTATTGTGGTATCGCGGTACCATCATGTTTTTGGCGGTACCAGTACGGTATCGGTACTCACCTCGAGGGGTACCGCCCTTCCGTACCGTGGTCCCGTACCGCATTACAGTACCGTGGTACTTTCCAACTAAGAGAAAAACACGTAAGATTGTGTTGGTTTGTGTGGCTTCCACCCGTCACGACCGACAGTGCTAGTTTACCGATATACCCACATTCGGGGTATATGGCTTAGGAGGGCGTGACGACACGACGGGCCTCCGGACTGCACCGAGACTTCTCCAGCACCTACGACAGCGCCGGCGAGACGCGGTTGATGCGTTCCGGCAGCCATGTGGGCTTGTCAGGAGGTAGGAGAGTTTTCTCGGTGGGTTGAGACCCGCGCACCCGGTTGACTGTACCGGTGCGACGAGGAGACCCGATGGCTGTTTTGGGGCTTCCGATGTTCGAAAAGCCGTCTGTGATGTCTGGATGTTGATTCAGAGATTTTTTGGCACTGCTCATATTTTCTCGGTGGTCGAGACCCGGGCACTCGGAGAGCTGTTCCGGTGCCTCAAGGAGACCACCTTTGTTGCTCTCGTGGCGTATGCAGTGTGTTCTCCCTGTTGACTCATTTGGGTTCAACAGGGGTGACGGGGCCCGGTGTGGTTAGCTGCCGGCGCCCCTATATAAGCCCGCTAGGGGCTCATTTGTAAACTCTCCTTGTTCTTTATATTCAGCGTTCCAGACTTAGCCAAATTCTTGCCGTCTTGCATCGCACTCACACACAGAGCTCATGTTCGTTTTTGCATGGGCCTGCATGCCCTAAAATTATTTCCAATTTGGTATCAGAGCACAGGGAGGCGTGTGAGCAGCAGAAGCAGCAGCAGTGGGCGGAACGCTAAGAGAACGTGCCACGTGGTGCCACGCCGGCAGCAGCGTGAGGGAGCGCGAAGCGACTGCACGCGAACTCCACAGGGGCGGTGAGAAGCAGCAGCAGCAGTAGCACGCGTTGGCAGCAGCAGCGTGCACGAGCAGCAGCGACGCAGCAGCAGCTTGTTGCCTTGGCAGCAGCGAGCAGCAGCAGCGAGCAGAAGCAGCAGCGTGCAGCAGCAAGCAACGACGCAGTAGTAGCAGAAGCAGCAGCAGCAGCAGTAGAAGCAGCAGTAGCAGCAGCAGCAGTAGCAGCAGCAGCAGCCGCAGCAGTAGCAGCAGCAGCAGCAGCAGCAGTAGCAGCAGCAGGAGCAGCCGCAGCAGTAGCAGCAGCAGCTGTAGCGTGCAGAGCGAAAGGAAAAAAAAAAAAACAGAAGCAGCAGCAGCGTGCAGCAGCAGCAGCCGCGGCGGCAGCAGCAAGCAGCAGCAGGAGCTGTTGCGCAGAGCAGCAGCAGCAGCAGCAGCAGCAGAAGCAGCAGTAGCAGCAGCAACCGCAGCAGCTGCACCTGCCGCTGCAGCTGCTGCTGCCGCTGCGAGGAGGGCCTCACAGCCCTCCTCTGATCGGGGGGGCCCTCTGAGGGGGCCCCGC
Source organism: Penium margaritaceum (assembly GCA_023375785.1). Lineage (NCBI taxonomy): Eukaryota > Viridiplantae > Streptophyta > Zygnematophyceae > Desmidiales > Peniaceae > Penium > Penium margaritaceum. Next base: position 146,698 of record SZWC01004926.1, read on the forward strand.
TCGCACCCCCCCCCTCCCTTCCTCCTCTTCTTAGGGGGGCCCTCGGAGGGCCTTGCCGAGCCCCTCCGAGGGGCCCTTCGGAGGGGGCCAGTCGGCCTCGTGGGCCCCCTCGGCCCCGTTGGCCCAGTCGGCCCCGTCGGCTGACCAACGGAGGGGCCGGGTCAGAGGGACGGACGGGACCCCCCCCCTCTCGCTCCCTCCTCCCCCCCACACCCACTCGCTCACTCGCTCGCTCAGCGAGCGAGCGAGCGAGCGTGCACGGGAGGGACGGCCGGACAAGCCGGAACCCCCCCCCCTCCTTATTTTCTCCGTTTGCCCACTTTCCGGGCAATCGAGAAAAGGGGGGGGGGACGAGTAAAAATAATACGAAAAGGGGTACGCCTGAAAGCGAGTGAAAAAAAAAGAGAGAAAGCAAAAAAAATAAAGGTGAGGGCCTAAGGCGATCAGAGGGGATACCTAAAAAAAAAAGGGTTGGAGGTTGCGGGCACAAAAAAAAAGGGGGGTGGCCGTGGGCCAAGGAAAAAAAGAAAAAACGAAGAAAAAAAAAGGGGAATCGTCCAAATACTACCGCCCCAGCAGCAGCAGCTTTCGTCGCAGCCATAGCGGTGGCGGGTGTAGTTGCAACGACTACTTAGTGAGAGGCAGTTGCAGCTACGTTTCTACTTCGTCCTTCCCCACTGACGACGGTTTGTGCGTCGGCGGCTGTTTCCACTTCGAGACGTTTCCTGGACTGGCGTTTCCCTAGGGCCCGTGGATTGGTGCGCGCACTTCACCCCGTGGGATCGACGGTGGATTCGAGTCTTACCGTCTCCGAGGGCTGGGTCGTCTACCGCTTGGAGCAGCAGCCACACCTGCAGCCGCCACCTCTTCTCGTCTTGGAGCAGTCTTCACTCCATTCGTGGCAGCAACATTGGTCGCCGCGGCTAGTCAGACTCGCGTCTCCGGGTGTGCTGTGGTAGTGCAGCTCTTCTCGTCTGGTCACGTTTTCTGACCCGGACGCCGTGACCTCCTGGAGTGATAGTACCTACGGGCCTCATTCTCTCCCGTGGCTTGGTGTTTACCACCGGGAGTAGGTGCCCTCGGCACCTATCCATCGTCCAGCGCACGAGATGAGTGCGCGGACATCTGAGCAGGCGCCCTGCGCATTCGCCTGCTACTACTGTGGTGATGGACGTCATGGTTGGCGTCGCTGTTGGACGCGCCCTCCCGGCTGGCATCCACCTTAGTTACAGCCTCGTCCGAGCCTGCGTCCTCCACAGCATACGGATCTGCCGGCGTTGGTAGATCCCCTAGCTGGACCTCTGGCGAGCATATTCGCTGAGATCCACGGCCTCCGACAGACGGTGCAGCGGCTCTGTGACCTTGTCGTCACTGAGCGTGCTTCTGCTACTCGTTCGTCGACGGCCTCTTCGATCACATCTCCTCCACCCTCTCCTCCTTCGTCATCCGATGGTGTACCTTCAGCCCCATCTGCCAGCGAGNCGAGTCTCAGGCTGCCACCATCCTTTCGATCCTCCACTCTGTTGCGACCACGACGCCACCTCGCGATGACATGTCTCCATGCAGTCGTTCCAGTCGAGTGGCCCCGCGACGTCGGCGTCAGCGCTCCGCACGCCGTGCTCGCGCCGGTTTCGATACATCCTCCACCTCCTCGGCTTCCATTGCTGTACCTGTTGAGGGGGAGTGTGGTCATCAGACAGTGCCTATGCCCGTAGCGACAGTAGCCGCACCCCCGCCGTCCCGCCGTGCCTTAGCGTCAGTTGAGGCAGATGTAGATGACAGGGTGGCAGTACATGACGTGGAGTCTGATCCTGCCATGGAGGTCATGGAGCAGACTTGCGTATCATCGAGCTCGACTTCCACGTCCGGGCTGGATCCATATCTGCTACAGCAACAGGTTGCGTCAGGAGGAGTGCGGGCCCGGCGTCCCTCGGCGGTGCCACTCGCGGCTCCTACCGGTGGCGTCCCGGCGGTTGCACAGGGGTCCCGTACGGATCGGGATGCCTCTTGCGGAGTTTTGGCAGAGTTTGTGCAGCAGGCTCACACGATCCCGGCGGAGGTTCCAGTGCAGGAGATATGCGTGTCATCGAGGTCGACATCCACGCTGGGACAGGAGCCGGACATTGTGCAGCAGCAGGTTGCATCGGGAGGAGTGCAGGTCGCGCGTGCCTTGACGATGCCACTCGCGACTCCGACCAGTAGTGGCCTGGTGGTGGCACAGGAGTCTTGTGCGGATCGGGATGCCCCACACGGATCTCCGGGGGCGTTGGCACACGAGATTCACACCAGTACGATAGCAGACGCAGTGCATGCGTAGAGTCAGCCGGTTGATCTTTTGGAGGTTGAGGCATTCTTGAGAGCAGCAGTTCTGAGAGACATCGCTGGGACATATGCTACAGCAGACATAGAAGGCTCCACCGTCTCATCTGCGGTACATGAGGACCAGTTTCAGCGTGAGGAGTCGTCCACCTTCCCACAGTCTCCTGGTTCCCGTACCCATGACGGAGCAGCGACATACATGACGGAGTCAGATGATGATCCATACTCTATCATCGAGCAGGTGGTAGCGACCAGCGTTCCCGGCGAGACAGTGCGTGAGCGCCAGCTGTGCTTGTTGGTCGCCTTGACGGACATTGCTGAGCCGGAGCCCTGTACACCTATGTCCATTATGGCGGCAGTCGAGGACACCGGAGCAGATCCATACATGCAGATTGAGTCACCTCATCAGCAGGAGCTGAGTTCTGCCCCCTCGATTTCACCTCTTGGTGACGCTACCGATCACATCGACGCCGAGAGTGGCAGTGCCTGCACGGACGATGCTTCCACATGCTCTACGGACTCTGACGACTCCTCCTCCTCTCTCGGCATGCGACCGCTCACTCCTCGCATGACAGACACGAGCTGTGATGTGGATGCGACACCTGCAGCTGCATCCGATGTTTCAGCGTCTCAGCACATTGCGAGCTTGGTTGACCCCCAGGAGGATGGAACAACACCAGTTCTATCGTCTTCAGCAGCAGAGATACAGATGGCGCTGTACTCACGAGTTGTGGAGTCTGCATCTGCAGCATCCAGTGAGGCAGAGTTTATTCTACACCAGGTCGACATGGGCCACCTCGACATGTCCGAGGCAGATTATGCTGATCTGCAGGAGCGTGTAGTCATGCTACAGCGGGAGATGGTGGCAGCGCGTGAGCGATTCTCAGAGGAGGGCAGCATCACTGGTACTGGCAGGAGCCTTCCGGCAGCAGCAGTGATGCTGAGCGTGCCTTCGGCTTCCGCCATCCCGGCTCCTGTCGACCCCATCATCGCTCCTCCTTCTTCTGCTGCCGTCACGCAGCTTCATCCACCTGACTCACCTGCCCCATCTTCATCTTCATCCACGAGTGGTGATCCGGTTCATCGCTCCAGCTCTCCTTTTCTGGCAGTACACCCTTGTGTCTCAGGTTCTCCTATCCCGTATCGGAGGCCAGCTCCGCCACTTCATCCACGCACGCGTGCTGCTCGCCCATTCTCGTTCCTCCGGCGTACACAGATGCATCGCGGCAGTGCGGAGGCAGGAGAGACTGTGAGTTGGGACCCTTGGCAGTCACGCGAGGACTGGTATACCCCAGGTGATGCAGATTCACGTGAGGAGTTGTAGCCGGAGACACCACTTCGTCTTTGTGGGAGGGAGTCGACTCGCAGGTGACAGGGGGAGCTATCTCTACATGATGGATACACCACATGACGCATCGCCCAGGATCTGTTCAGCTACGACATCAGCATCTCCATCGAGGACATCGCTACCAGGTTCCTCTGCCCAGGGGGAGTGTTGTGTGGACCTCGACCTGACGTGACGCCATGGGAGATGCATGATGAGGTCCATGCTCTGTTGTGAGCATCTACAGCATCCCGCATGTGGCTCATGCTACGTACCTACACAGCTGCATATAGATGGTAGCACACTGTTGGTCGAGACCCGGACACTCGGTGCATTGTACCAGTGTCACGAGGAGACCATGTGATCGTGTGTCTTAGTGTGTGGCTATACTGTGTGTGGCATGTGCATGCGAGCTGTTGGTCGAGACCCGGACACGTGGTGCGTTGCACCTCTGTTACGAGGAGATCTTCCCTTGATCCTGTGTTTGGACGATGTGTTTGATTGCTCGTAGCGGTCGAGACCCGGGCCCTGGTACCGCCAGTGTCACGAGGAGACCATCTTGTCCTCTGACATGTGCATGACATGTGTATGTGCATTACACTGGTCTGTGAGCGTGTGCATCACTCCTCTCATGGTCGAGACCCAGACACTTGGTGGGTTGTGCCAGTGTCCAGGGAGACCCTAGATGGATAGCAGATGAGTGTGTGTGTGTGTTTGTGTGAGTTGACACATGCATGTTATGGCTTGCCATACATTGTTGTTCCATGCCTTCGTTCCTTCGTTCTGCCGTGGACGGCTATGTCAGCCAAGGGGAGTGTTGGTTTGTGTGGCTTCCACCCGTCACGACCGACACTGCTAGTTTACCGATATACCCACATTCGGGGTATATGGCAGAGGAGGGCGTGACGACACGACGGGCCTCCGGACTGCACCGAGACTTCTCCAGCACCTACGACAGCGCCGGCAAGACGCGGTCGATGCGTTCCGGCAGCCATGTGGGCTTGTCATGAGGTAGGAGAGTTTTCTTGGTGGGTTGAGACCCGCGCACCCGGTTGACTGTACCGGTGCGACGAGGAGACCCGATGGCTGTTGTGGGGCTTTCGATGTTCGGAAAGCCGTCTGTGATGTCTGGACGTTGATTCAGAGATTTTTTGGCACTGCTCATATTTTCTCGGTTGTCGAGACCCGGGCACTCGGAGAGCTGTTCCGGTGCCTCGAGGAGACCACCTTTGTTGCTCTCGTGGCGTATGCAGTGTGTTCTCCCTGTTGACTCATTTGGGTTCAACAGGGGTGACAAGGCCCGGTGTGGTTAGCTGCCGGCGCCCCTATATAAGCCCGCTAGGGGCTCATTTGTAAACTCTCCTTGTTCTTTATATTCAGCGTTCCAGACTTAGCCAAATTCTTGCCGTCTTGCATCGCACTCACACACAGAGCTCATGTTCGTTTTTGCATGGGCCTGCATGCCCTAAAATTTTTTCCAATTGATTGTACTGACAATCACTGTTTTTAGCCTGCTATGTACTTTTGAAATGGATTACAGAGCTAATTCAGACTATGCTTTCTGCAGTGATCTATTTCCACATGAACTAAAAAAATAGTCATGTCGACGGTAGAACATGTACCACAGTACGACTGGAATAATACGGTATTTTACTAGTTCTGCTGGTAACGCGGTACCGGTAATGGTACCGGTATTGGTACTGACCCACCAGAAAACTAGAATACCGCGGTACGAATACCGTGGTACTCGAGTACCGGCGTACTTCTGTACCACGGTACTCAATACCGCGGTTTACCATCCCTGCATTCAGCCCTTTCTCCCATCTTACCGAGCCTCCATGGTTAGACAGTGAAGAGGTAGTAACTACATTGTTTGGACGAGCAGGAGAAAGGGGAGGGGGGGGGGGGGGGGGGGGGGGGGGGGGGGAGGAGGGAGAAGGCGTGGAGAGAAGATATGCCCTGTTCTCATCTAGGGCCCATCAAGGCTTGAACAAGAAGAGACGATGTTGCAGACCTGTAAAGCTCACTGAGCTTCACAAAGGGGCAGAAAGCAGAAAGTAGCACTTCAGCACCTGCAATGCCACTGCAATCAACCAGCGATGTAACCGGCCACGCGATGGAAAAAGGCAACCAGGCAAAAGTCATGGAGATGTGCCAGAGACAGGTGTCCGCCTGCTGCGTCCCAACACGACCGCGCAGCACCACAACACCACAGCAGACATGAGGTGCGGTGGCTCCCTCTGCAGCCACTATGCCCCGCAACTCAACGCTGCGCCTGCGCGCCCTGGGGAGAGGCGTGCTCGGGGTGGAACCAGCTGTACATCCCCACACGGGTTGGGGAGTGTTGCACAGAGCCAAGCTACGCTGTAAACATTTCTGCCGCTCTTGGACTCACTCGTGTCCGCCACAACAGCCCAGGGCTGCGGAGGACGTTGGACAAGAATTTTGGGAGGGGACTGAGAGGGAGGTGGAGGGGAAGCTGAGAGGGTGACAGCGGCTGAGATGGCAGCCATTACTGAAAGGAAGGGAGTAGGGGCGAGGATGACGCCCATGCCCGAGGTCGGTGGAGTATTTGGCATTTAACGAGACGCTGGGGCAGAGGGGAAGAAGGGCAGAGGAGCACCGGAGCAGGGGGGAAGAGGGGAAAAGGGGAAGAGGGGAAGAGGGGAAGAGGGGAAGAGGGGAAGAGGGGAAGAGGGGACGAAGGGAAGAGGGGAAGAGGGGAAGAGGGGAAGAAGGGAAGAGGGGAAGAAGAGAAGAGGGGAGAAGGGAAGAGGGGAAGAGAGGAAGAGGTGAAGAACGGAAGAGGCGAAGAGAGGAAGAGGAAAAGAGGGGAAGAGGAGGAGAGGGGAAGAGAAGGAGAGGTGAAGAGGAGAAGAGGGGAAGAGGAGAAGAGGGGAGAAGGGATTTTCACTCTGGCGCGTGTGAGGCACATCATACGTGGCCAGGGCCGTCGAATGTGACCCTGAACGCGTCGCTGCTGGTGCGCGATTGGCGCGGGAGGGAGGTGGCGGCGATGGCGGCGGCGGAGAGGGCGAAGACAGCAGCGACGGCGAATGCGGGGGAGTTGCCCTCTCCAAATAGAGCGTCCCATGGACCAGCAAGGACTGCCACCACCACCTGCGCATGTGGTTCACACGGGTATGTGGGACACATGTACGTGTGTCCCACATGCACATACACATCCACATACACATACGTGTAAATGTACACGTACACACACGTCCACATGTAAATGTAAACGTACACCTACACATACGTGAACAAACATCACGGGGCTCTCTGAACCCCAAAAGCATGTAACAGGGAATAATTTTGGACCCCCACA
>SZWC01004927.1:0-50310 GCA_023375785.1 Penium margaritaceum
TCTATATCTATATCTATATCTATATCTATATCTATATCTATATCTATATCTATATCTATATCTATATCTATATCTATATCTATATCTATATCTATATCTATATCTATATCTATATCTATATCTATTTCTATATCTATATCTATATCTATATATATATCTATATACATATCTATATCTATATCTACATCTATATCTACATCTACATCTACATCTACATCTACATCTTCATTGACATCTACATCAACATCTACATCTACATCTACATCTACGTCTATGTCTACGTCTACGTCTACGTCTACGTCTACATCTACATCTACATCTACATCCACATCTTCATCTACATCTACATCTACATCTACATCTACATCTACATCTACATCTACATCTACATCTATATCTATATCTATATCTATATGTATATTGGCTATGAGTTAGGAGGTTGATGGCAAACGCGATGTCTGGACGCGTCGTCGTCACCAGGACCATCAGTGACCCAATTACTCGCAGATACGTGGTCACGTCAAGTGGCTCCCCCACAACGGCTGGGTGAGGACTCTTGAGCTTCACCTGACCATCAAGAGACATGGGTGAAGATGCGTTCAGCACAAGGGGCAGGTCCTCGACGAACCGAATGAATAGGGCCTGCACATAGGCAGCCTGATGGATGTGCAGGATGCCCTAGGAGTGATCATGCTCGAGCTTTATGCCCAGGAAGACTCGGGCAGACCCAAGATCCTTCATCTGGTAGGCAGTGGGTAGCAGGACCTTGACACGCTAGATGGCACCCATGCCTGGCAACGCAATGAAGAGATCGTTGACGTAGACCTGAATAGCAACGAAGGTCTGGCCTCATGGACTCACGAATAGTGTGGGGTCAGCGGTGCTGCGCAGGAGGCCACCGCGGAGGAGCCTGCTACTGACCTCTTCTTTCCAGAACCGAGGCGACTGCTTCAGGCCATAAAGGGCTTTCCACATCCGTCAGACTCTCCCAGTGTCGTCATTTAAGCCTTGGGGCTACACCATGTAGAGCTCCTCATCCTACAATGAGCCATGGAGGAAAGCATTGCTCACATCCATCTGATGCAGTTTCCATCCATGTTGGGTAACCAGACTCTAGGTAACCAGGCAAGAGCGCCCGGCTAGTGGAGAGCCAACCAACTAGGGCGAAGATCTGGTCGTTATCAGCCCCGAGGACTTGAGCAAACCCCTTGGCTATGAGGCAAGCCTTGTACGTGTCCAAAAACCCGTTCGGCTTCCATTTCTGCTAGAAAACCCACTTGGCATTGATGGCCTTCCGACCTGGAGGGAGGTCCACGAGGTCATACACATGATGCTCCGGGATAGCAGCAAGCTCGTCGGCGTAGGCAACATCCCAATGTGCGGCCTCGGGAGAGGCTTGAGCCTTGCATGGTATGGCTGGGTCCTATGTGCGTGCTGTGGAGCGGACTAAAAGAGCTTGTGCGTCTCGAGCTCCATGTGGGATGCGCGGGAGTGTAGCCATGACGGCATGCCAGTGCTAGTGATTGAGCATGGCGTAGCCAAGTGCAGAGCCCGGATGAAGGTTTGCAATCATGGCCGAAGTGGTCAGACCGAGGGCCTTGGTGCCAGGGTCCCCACTCACGACCGTAGGAGTGGAAGAGATACATGGAGCAACAGGGGGCTGAGGCGCCACAGGGGGTGGTGCGGCGGTTTGCGCGCTCATTGACAGCCTGGGAAAAATCCGGCAGCATTTCCCCTGGCCCAGTGGCCATGGGAAAACATTGACACCGCCATCAGGCGGGTCAATGCTGACAGAAAAAATTCGGCAGCATTTCCCCTGCACTCGCGCGTATGGGGGTTCGCCGGCGTAGTCTGGCACGTGTACCCCAGTCTTCTGCTACTGTTGCTACGCTCCGGATTTGATGCCAAAATGGAAAGGCTTGGCAGCAGGTTGGGGCAACAGTGTTGTTCATGTAGTGTGCATGCTTCCACGCTAGTTACTTAAGTCTGCTACCTCCTCCGTATGCTGCTCTGGAGTCTAAGTCTGGATGCTCTGAGTTTGTTACTCAAAAACCCGCGCGCCACTGTTAACGCCAGAAAGTAGCTGAAACTGAAAGTGAGTGATTAGGAATGAAGAATAAGTAACAATGGGAGACCCCTCCAAGTTCTATCTCCCCCCCCCAAGCTCTGTAGAACTTGTTACTCAGCTAACCAGCCAATCAGAAAATAGACCTATACCAGTTTTCTGGCAAGCAAGGTTTTCTCGGTGAGCCCTGCCCAACGGCCGACGGCCCAAAACCGAAACGTCGTCTGTTTTTCCTGAAAACTGGACCATACACTAATAAGAACGATGCAAACGCAGTTGTGTAGTCAGAAACAGCTAGAAAAATAGCACCGAAGAGCTATGGCTGCCCGAATCCAGGCGGTGCCTACGATGGTCCATGATACCAAACAGTGCCACGCAATATGAGACATGGATCCTAAGCAGAGCATGACGCTACAGACGAAATGGTTTAGTCACATCCAGCGCTGGACGCATGGAGACAGCATCTGCGGTGGCAGTGACCGTTGGCGGCCCGACTGCTGAGGAAGTCTGCCGATGGAGCTGAGCATGTCGTCGGAGGGTGGAGGCTCCAGCAAACTACGAGTAGGCCTCAGCGTGTGTCGGCTCCACCGGATGACACTCCATTAGCATCGAGTCTCGCCGTTAGTCATCTACACGCCGATGTATACAAGCTAAGAGGACACAACAGTGCATAATGAGTGATGCACAGAAACCAACAGGCCCTAGGGCCAATTAACTGATTTGTCTCAACTCCCGTGACTTCCCATGGTGAGTTCTGTTCATTTTGTGTGAGAGCGGCATCAATGCTGACTTGGTGCGGCGCAAGCGCGCTAACTCTTCATTTTGCACCCTTTTTTTCTTACATCAAAGTAAGGTTTCAACATGTATTGACCACTTTATAGCTGATCTTCACCATGCACTATTGAGGTTGTTCAGTGTGGAAGCGTCGGCAGAAGCCACAGTCAAAGTCTCGAGGTGGTCGCTTGATATACAAGGCGCTTGCATTCTCTCTGAACGTTTCCCTCGTTTTTTCCATCAACTAATTAGTCGATGGGCCACTCTGTTATGCCGAACACATTAAAGGTGTTTCAAAAGGATGACATGTCAGACAAAGGATGACTCGAGGAATTGGGAAAGTTGGATCATTTGTATTAAGCTGTAAATTGTAGTTTGATACCAAGTGTCGAATGAGTCAAGCACATATATGTAATGATGAGAATCAGAGTGAGGCATATGTTGGGTCCTCGACACTCGAGCTGATCGACGTGTGCTAGGTCGTGCCGTGAGAGGCTCCTTTGAGAATCTTCGCTATGAAGTCAGGGGGCTTCGAGAGTGTTCGACGGGCTCTTAGAGCCTAACACTCCTCCAGATTCCCTAGTTGACCATCTTTCCGAGTCTCAGGATATGTGGAGAGGTGCCTCTATAGGCGATGCAACACGTACAATCACTCAGTTTTGGGCACCAGAAATGGAGGTTAAAGTGCTACACCGAGTGGTAGACTCCTTGTCTACCACCTACTGTGAGGTGTTAGCTGCTCTCAAGGATTTTGAGTTGGAGCCTCGCACAATCACTCAAGATGATCATGTCGAGATCCGTGAGCGTGCCTCTCATCTTTAGGTTGAGTTGGTTGTAGTACAGGAGAACCTGTGCACACTTGAGTGTGCAGCTGACGTACCATCTGTAGGAGTGCATTCCACACACAAAAATCCAGCTTCGTCTTCATCGTCTACTCTAGGAGCTTTCAACATCATCTCCTTGGCACACAGAGCTCCAAAATTTTCTTATTGGACCACCTGACAGCTACCAGATGTGAGGGATCTAGCCTCTATCTCCTCTCCTGACCATGGAGCATTCGGCAGTATCTTCTGCTCTCCTACACCCTCAGAGTCCGATCAGGGTGATACCCAAGACCCTGTCAGTTGAGATCTTTGGCAGTCTCAATGCGGGTGAGGTGAGACTTACTTACTCTTCTTGTACTACTCTGGAGTTGGTGAGTGACAGGCGTGAGACCGTGCATGAGTGAGTTGTGGACATTGTTTCCATTTTAGCCTCATCCTCCCCTCTCTGAAGACGCTTTCACATCTACAGGCTTTCTTGGGTGTAGCCGTTGTTTGATCGTTCTTCCCATAATCGTTTGAACCAGAGGGGTAGCACAGTTGTCCAAGCACAGTGGTTTTAGGGCTCATATTCCCATTATTCTCTCATTGAGGGGGAGTGGATCCATCTTTCGTGCTGGTGCCTTGCTAACAGCTTTTGCAGCCCTAGGGGAGTGTTGGTGTACTGGCTTGGAGCTTTCTGATTGTTGTACAATCTTGTGTACCAAGACCCTCCTAGTTTAGGCTAATGATTCTCAAGTAGCTACATTACTCCTTCTGTGACATGTATGGTGCATTCTAGTAGCCTAGTTCACGCATGCATGCTTGATAGAGTTTTCTCGTCGGTCAAGACCTAGGCAAACTGTGGTTTGTGCCCGCGCTTTGGGAGACCCCATGGTGATTCTCCACACATTCTCTCTACCAGGTTGTTCACTCTTCCTGTGGTTGAGACCCGGATACACGGTGGTTTGTAGCAATACTTCGCAAGTCTTTGTTGGCCTTCTGTCACACATATCTACTTTGCATATGGCTGAGACCCGGGGACCCGGTTACATGTATCGGCATCTTGGGAGGCCTAAACTTGCCTAGCTTGGCTAGCCAGTGATGCTAGTGTGTCACCGTAGATGCTCGTTGTGTTTTGAGAATCTTGCTTATTTTCTCGTCTGTCGAGACCCGTGCACACCATTGTTTGTTCCAGTGCCTCGAGATACCTCCATTGTGTTCTTTCATGGTCTGTGACGTGTGTAGTCCCCATTCGTGTCACTTTGCACGACGTGGATGACTTGGCCTGGTAGGTTAGCTGCCAGTCCCTAGTACATAAGCTCTCAGTAGAGCTAGTTGTACTTCTCTCCTTGATTCTTAATTCACTTGTTCCAGACTTGACCAAGTCATGGTGCCGCAGCTCTCTCAATCATCACCGAAGCTCATGTCTCATCCAGCGTGGGCCTGCATGCAGTAGACTCAGATTATCAGAAGGTTCAGGCGTAAATGCATAAGCGCAAAAGAGAAGTGCGGCGGTACAAGTGCAAAGGTGCATGCGCGTAAGTTCAGGTGTAGAGGCAGAGGCGCGGGGCCGCAACAAGTTGGTTTTTACACACATCTCTCATTTGTACTCTGTTGTGTCCTCCCGGCTTGTGTACATCCACGAGACGCAATGCTGCGAGAGTGTCGTTTGGTGGAGCCGACTCACGCTGAGGCCTACACGCAGTTTGCTGGAGCCTCCTCCCTCCAACTTGCTTAGCTCCATCGGCCTCCTCAACAATCGTGCCGTCAACAATCATTGTCGCTGCATATTTTGTCTTCACGCATCCAGCACCATGTCTGACTGCACTGCTCTGTTCGCAGCGCCATGTGGTGTCTAGGGTCCAAGTTTCATGATTTTTAGGCACTATTGGTACCAGGGATTAGCGTAGATACTGCCTGGGTCTAGGCAGCCGTAACTCCTCACTATTATTTTTCTAGTTGATTCTGACCACACGACTGTGTTTGTAGCTTGCGTATTATGGTATGGTCCAGTTTTCAGGAAAAACGGACGACGACCAGGTTTTGGGGTGTCGACCATCTGTGTAACAGCGCTAGGCTGTTTTGCGACTAACTGCAGAACCAAAACATAGGCCCTCAGAATAGTCGTCTCCGGAGAGTGAGCGAATGGTCGCCTCAGCCATTTTGGCTGAGACGAACCGCGCCACAAATGGACGTAGTCGTCATAGGGCATATTTGTAAACATGCAACCTAATCCTACTTCTTCCACGTGGCATTGCCACGTTGGAAACAGGACCTTAGTGTCATTCTAGGATTGGAGTAGGAGTGACGCGATGGATTTTCCATCGTGACACTCCTTTCGCCTTGAATCCGACCAAAGACAATTTTCTAGGCTACAGTCGAACCAGACTCTAGCCCTTTATTTTTTTCCGGGCTTTTGGCTCCTTGAAACTTAAGCCTCCAGTACCCGAAGCACCCGATAACTACTTAACGACCATTTTTAACCATAAAAATGGTCCGTACACTACATTCCTCCCCATTTGCTTTGAACCGTCCCGGTTCGTCTTTGCTCACGGAGGTTTGATCATCGCGTACTTCATGATGCAAACCATGCAACAAGAAATGCAAACAAGATCACACGTGTGAACTCTTGTCATCCGCAACACGGTTGCATCACGTTCACGCACAATCAACCACACACTTGTGGTTTTTTGTCATTATGGTCAATAGCGTACAACATCCACTGTTGGTCGCATGATCATTGGCTCTTACCAAGATGAAACACGTACAATCCTTGTACGTTATTCACAAGTGTTGATGAGTCTTCACTAGACTCATCATACGTGTGTGTCGATGGAATAGTCGATGCCTTTTGGGACGTACGTTGTCAACAATGTCATGCCTGTTTGGAAGAGAGTACATAGGATGAATTTTCCCACATTCCGTGAGGTAAGTGTTCAGGAAGCTGTTGTGGTGACGCCTCCTCCCCCTTTGCAAGGAGCGTCCCTGCGATCAATTAATCGTGCGTCCCCGCGAAAATTGTCAAGGTCCACATAACACTTCCCATGTCGTTCGGACATGATCTCTTCCGAGGGTATGTTGCCAAGGTGGTACCTCCCTGCAATATTGTTAGTACGTGCAACCCAGTATCTGGACATCAGTCCTCTCGGGTTGTAACCATGTGTTCGTGACCACACGAAGGTCCAGTAGACCTCTTTAAACAACTGTGGATTGGTTGGCTGAACTCAACCAAGCTCCACTAAACCCATGCAACTCGCATGCTAGCTTCATCCTAGGGTTGGGAGGCACCAAAGCCCTAAGACAGGGTTGCTGAGCACACTTATCTTTCCTTTCAAAGATTGCTCTAATCTTTGAAGGAGGCGACATTGGTCGTTTGGCATGCGCACTTACCGTTTAAGTCCATCATTGGACACGGCAATGCTCTGACCTAGATGATCTTGGTCTCAACCATCATCCCCTCATTTCTATCTGAAATGGGTACAGTAGGCTGTCGCTCTCGTCCCTGTCAAAAGCACATTGCTTTTGAACTAGGTTCCCTGAGATAACCAATCTCAACCATGGATTCTATCCACGAATGAACTGTTCATCGTAAGGTATTCACCAAACGGGTGTACCGTGCTCATAATCACTGCGGTACAAGTTGGAACAACACCTTTTGGGTGTCAATTACATGTGATTGTGTTGAACACATCCAAATCACATCCAAAGAGCCTGGAACAATTAGTTCCAAAGTCTTCCTTTGCTCATGTCATGACGTTCTAAGGTTCCAGTCACGAACCCGTCACGGATTGCATTTGTCAAGTCACAACAAAACATGTTGTTTCAACGTGTTCTGATGTGTACATTCGGTACTTCCACTCGACAGAGTGTTTTCTATATGCCTCACCCAAGGTACTTGTAGAGGGGATCGCCCTCATCGAAGACATCCGACAAACAACCATCGTTGTGGATATCTCCACAACGACATCCAAAACATGTTATACCTGCATTCGGCAATGTACTTCAATTGAACCATCCCCAGTGCCCAGGGAGTTCAATTACTTTACCATGACCTTCCGGGTCAGGAAAGCGTGGTTTGACTACACCGTAATCGCTATTCTCTCTCTTGGAGATTGGTTTTGTTCTAAAAAATTGGATAGGCGGTGCTACACCATGCCTTGGGTATGATCAGACTCCATCTGTGTGATGTTTGAAGAGCGTAATGTACACAACTAGTGTACTATGTCACGATGGCCTAAACTTTGAGACGTTTCTCAAAAAATCAAAAGAATCTGATGAGAAATATTGTTTCTCAAGGCCCATCTTGAAGAGTCATTTCACATCAACATTTTTGATACATTGGTCACTTATTTTGCCTCCGCGTTGATTATGACTCGTGTGGTCAGTCGGACCACCAAGATGTAGGTGCTAATACACTGTTTGTATAAAGCTGTCGCCTCATACATTGTCTCTACGGTCATAAGTTTTGAACTTCAAAACCTAGACCTTGACGTGATCCCAACTAGGTCGTAGTTGGGTTGTGGCAATCTATGAGATCGTCATAGTTCTCTTTAGTACCATCAAGGAGAGAACGAGTGTCGCTCATTTTCTCTGAAATGGATTTTCACCAAAGTGTGGATTAACTTATGTCATCGACGTTGGTTCATGTATTTTTTTCTATCAATGTTCATGACATGTTCACTCACTGAGTGAAAATAGACTGAAGGTGTCGCCTTCGAATTCATTCACTTCTGACATTCGGTCAATCTTGTCATACGCCAGTTTTGACTCTTGCAATCTTCGACCACCGGACTACGACGTCTCAAATTGTGGAGGACCCATCGAAGATTCTTTGCCCCTCTCTGGCGCAATTACAACCCCCATTGACAAGAATTATTGTCTTCTGAACAGGGTTGTGAGTACCCTCATGGACCTTTTTATCGTCGGTACCGATCGGGTACCCCAATTTGTATCCATCACTCACCGAGTGCGAGGGTGTTAATAGTTTCTCCATTGAGAATTTGTTTAAGCGTATCATCCTTGACACATTCCATCACGGACAGATGTTTGTATCGGCCATGACTAATGATGCACAGAACCTCCGAAAGGTACTGGAACATCCAGTACACACTGTGTACACACAACACAATGGCAAACCTCGAGGATTGAAGTCGGCGTGCTAACAGACCAGGTCCATTTCACATCTCATGACATAGTCATGATGCGGACTTAGTCGTGAAATGATCACATTTGCCTTTGAATATTGCAGCGCCATGAGGTATGCGAGTGTCGTAGCACATGTCCTGCGCCAACCAAACTACTTGTTTGGTGAAATGGTGTCGCCATTTTTATCAAAGACACCAGCTGATATTGTCAGCTTGTTTAACTGTCACAAAACCGTTGTGATCATTCGTCTGTCCCACTTATCCATAACTGAATGTCGGGTTTGACGCACCAGCAGTTAGTGGATAGAGCTTTTGTGCATATTGTGCACATTTTCCATGCTTGCCCTGTACCCAATTTCATGTGGCTGAAGTACCATGGTATGAATCACATACCTCGAACCACTGGAAAGTGGGTTGTCTCCAACACTTGGTCATGCGCTTTGACCTCTTGCAGTCATGCAAGCTGTGCATATTATTTGGAACTCGGCTCAACCGACTGGGCTTTTGTAGTACGTTCCATCTATGGACAAGGAGGAGTTTGTCCACCTTTAGCATGGTCAATTTTGAGGACATTGTTCTTGTTGCACTGCGATTCATCTGTAAGAATCCGCTTTGTACTTCTTTCGGAAGTACCTTTCCAAACTACTCTGGACAGGGTGAAGTTTTTAACTTCAAATGGTCGTCACTGTCGGTGACGACCGAGATCGTTGTGTCTGTGTACACCGTTTGGGCATACATCTGATCACCACAGTCATCCGTAATTGTTTCCGGACATGCCTGTCGATTCTCCATTTAAAGAATTCGACAGTATGGACGTCATCGACGTCCTCAAGATGCCTTGCAAACGTCAAACGACGTATTTTGGTGCTTCAAGTAATGCTCTTGCCGCACTTGTCCGTAGAACCACCTTGTGCATAGATCGTATGCTTTCGTTTAGTGGTCTATTGCAAGCTATCACGACAAGGCAACGGTTGCCTAATTTTTTCTAGTTGATACAAAGGGGTGCGATCAGTACCCATGTTATTGGTGCAATCGGTCAGCATCTTATAACATGTGTTGTACCACCAACACTAGCATAGTTAGTCCAGTTGGAACTCTTGGCTATAGTGCGTTTGGCAATTGTATGAGTGGTGCCTTCGGCACCCATGACAAAAGTGCAACCCGCAACTTCTGTCAATCGCGCGAGCGGTGCCTATGACAATGGTGCATTCGGTACTCGTGTCGATTCAACCGACAAACCCGTCGGCCATGCATTTAACACTCACGGGGATTGTGCATTCGGCACTCGCGTGAATGCTACAATTGCATCTTCGATGTCGGTCATGCTCCCAGTGCGACCGGCACTTGGCAATTTTGTAGCATTGGCCCTCGATTGGAGATTCTCACCATCGCGTGCGTGTTGAGTACAATCGGCAATCACATCTTCCTTAAGCAAAAATCCAAGCACAAATGGTTTTTCCAGTATCCTTGGTGCACTCGGCACCAATGTGGATATGCAATCGACATTTGTTTTGGTCACATTTTCGTAGACCATGAAATGTGCATTTGGCACTAGCATCACGAATGCATTCAGCATCCGTGATCAAAGTGCAACTAGCACTTTTTTAGTGTTCGAAACCATCAAGAATTCTGCAACCAGCACGTGTGCTGTTGCCAGTAGTGCAATCGACACTTACGTCAATTGCGTGACCAATGCCCGTATAACTGTGCAACCGACACTCGTTTTGTGCAGTCCGCACGTTTTGCATTACTCTAGTAAGTAGACGAGTGGTCGCAGCACATCCGGTGCTATTATTGTTTTTCATCGAGAATTCGTCTCGATGCACTTCATCGTTGTGATGTTGCAACCCGGTGCATGCTACAATTGTTGTTTCACGCAAACAATATTGTTTGGCGCATGTACAACCTCAATTGGGCCATGTCGTGGCTTTTTAGCGGTCATCCCTTCCGTGTTTTCTTATGAAGTACCCCAAAATTTGAGATTAATCCACAAGGATTTTGGCACTCTTGGTGCTAAAACTTCTCTCATTGAAGCATTTGCAAGTGAATGGCGTTCACAACACGGAAAACTGTCAGTTTTCCTCCTTTTTTTGGTTTGTAATGTTCAATAAAAAGAACATCAGGACCCTTGATTTTTCTTTAAGAGCTCAACCAGAGCTTTCAATTTTTTTGTATCGAAAGATTTCAAAAGCCCTTTTTGTTTCATGCTTGGAATCCCAAGGGTCATCCGGTGGTAAGTTGGGATAACTATCGGCCATCCCAATTTCCACGAAAAGGAAATTATTTTAAAACAATATTTGAGAGATTTCAAAATGTTTTAGAGCTGAGACAAAGCTCCTTGCCGCTTTTTATGGCAGTCAACCCACGACCAAGAAGGCCAAACGTCGGGTTCAACCGAGGAAATCGTCCTTGCCTCTTGTGCTTGTGGCACTTGGAGATTCTTCTTTTTTGGTTTTTTAAGAGTATTCTGATTTCGTGCAAACTTTGGAGCTCAGTCTAAGCTTTAACCTTTTCTTTACGGTGTCCAAAAGGGTCGCCAAATGGAGTAACTGTCCTCCAATTTGAATTGGACCAGTCGGGTCCAAAAACGAACACTCTTGCAAAAACTTGTCACCAAGGGATTGATCCCAGATTTCCAATATCCAAAAACTGTGACGGCCAACTGAGCCACTCGACACTCTTCTCCGATGAGGTACAATATTTAGTGTCTGTTTTTCTTGCGGGCCTTGCCTCAAACTGAGGTGGAAGGAGGGAGGGAAGCTTCCTCCTATCCACCGTTGGGCAGCCGGCCCATGTGAGAGACGGGGGAGATGGGAGGTCGTCCCCTCTCTTGCCCCTGGGCCGTCGGTCTCTATGAGAAGGGGGGGAGAGGGGAGGTCATCTTCTTCTCTCCCTCGGGCTCTCACTATGAGAAGGGAGAGGGGGGGGGAGAGGGCCTCCCTCTCTCCTTCACGTCAGCACAATCGGTGCCCAAGGAGGGGGGGAGGGGGGGGGGTCCGCTCCTCTCCTCTCTTGGCGCTGTGGACGCCAATGACGAGGGGGAGAGGGGGTTCGCCCCTCCTTTCCCCATCGGCGCCATCGGTGCCATAGGAGGGGGGGAAGAGGGTCTCCCCCTCTCTCCTCTCCGTCCGCGCCGTTGACGTCCAAGGAGGAGGTGAGAGGGAGTTCCGCCCCCCTTTCCTCCCCCGTCGACGCTGTCAGCGCTGAGGGAGAGAGGGGGGGGGGAGGGGAGAGGGAGGGTCCCTTCCCCCCCCGCTTTCTCCCCATCGGCGCCATCGGCACCGAGGGAGGGAGAGGACGGAGAGAGGGAGTCCCTTCCCCCCTCTCTCCTTCCTCATCGGCACTTTCGGCACTCCAAAGAGGGGGGGGGACGTCCACCCATTCTCTCTTCCCTCTGGGCTCAGTCGGCGCCACAGACGAGGGGGAGAGGGGGGGCTCACCCATCTCCTCCCCCTCGGCACTGTCGGTGACGAGGATGAGGGGAAGAGGGGGGCTTGCCCTTCTTCTCGCCCTCGGTGCTGTCGGCGCCAGAGTCGAGGAGGAGAGGGGGTCTCGCCCCTCTCCTCGTCACGTCACCCGGAGTCTGCATTTCATTTTCTTTTCCACCTGCCGGGCTCGTTCTGTCGGGCTCGTGCCATGGGACTCGTGCTGTCGGCGGGCTCCACCGGGCTCGGCCTGTCGGGCTCTCGAGCGAACGTGCACATCTCAGGTACCGAGGAGCGTTTTGCGACACAGCACCCGGAGCACCTAGCTCGACGATCGGTCGATTTTGCTCTCGCTTTTTTTTTTCTTCTCTTCTACGAAAGATGTCGATCGACGGATGAAGTCATTTGCGAGGTCGATCGGACGTACAACGGAAGGCTTTTGGCTATGATGACTATGTAACAGCACTACGCTATTTTGCAACTAACTGCAGAACCAAAACGTAGGCCCTCAGAATAGTCGTCTCCAGAGAGTGAGCAAATGGTCGCCTCAGCCATTTTGGCTGAGACAAACCGCGTGACAAATGGACGTAGTCATCATAGGGCATATTTGTAAACATGCAACCTAATCCTACGTCTTCCACGTGGCATTGCCACGCTAGAAACAGGACCCTGGCGTCATTCTAGGAGTGGAGGAGGAGTGACGCGATGGATTTTCCATCGCGACACTCCTTTCGCCTCGAATACGACCAAGGACTATTTTCTAGGTTAGAGTCAAACCAGACTCCAGCCCGTTATATTTTTTCCGGGCTTTTGGCTCCTCGAAACTTAAGCCTCGAGTACCCGAAGCACCCGATAAACATTTAACGACCATTTTTAACCCTAAAAATGGTCCGTACGCTACAGTCTGGTAAGGCTCACCGAGAAAACCCTGCCTGCCACAAAACCCTATCTATTTTCTGATTCGCTTAGAAATTGAGTAACGATCTCAACAGAGCTGGGAGGGAGCTAGAATTTGGAGGGATCTTCTATTGTTGCTCATTCTCAGTTCTTAATCAGTCATTTCCATTTTTCTGCTATTGTCTGGTGCTGACTCTGGCGCGCGTAGTTCTGAGTAACAAACACAAGAGCTCTGAGTAGCAAACACCAGAGCAACACCAGAAGCAGTAGTAGCAACAGGATCTACAGCAGTAGTAGCAGCAGCAGTACCAGCAGTAGCAACAAAAGCAGCAACAGATACAACAGCAGTAGGAATGTTTGCTGTAGTAACAGCAGTGGCAGAAGCAGCAACAACAATAGTAGTTGCTGTATAGCTGACAAAGCAGTGGCTGCAGCAACAATGTGATATCCATTGTTGATATCTACCATACTCGGCTGACATCACTGCTGATGTAAGCAACAACAACCAAGAAAAAAACCCATCTACACTAGCAACCTTGTAGATAGCGCAGTAGCAGCTGCTGATGTTAGTCATCCTAAGCTGATGTCATTGCTGAAGTCACTTCTGACATCAACAGCATAAAACAAAACAAGGAGGGAAAACAAAGGACGCCATGGCAGCGGATGGAGAGGGGTCCACCTCTGTTGGAGGGCCCCTATTCCTACAATATCTCTAGCGATTTCAACAGCAACAGCAAGAGCAGCAGCTACCGCCACTACAATAGAAACAGGAACAACAATAGCAACAGCATTGGTCGTAGCAGCAGCAGAAGCAGCAAATGCAGCAGCCGCAGCAACAACAGCAACAGTAGCAACAACAGCCACACCAGCAGTAGCAGTAGCAGCCACATCAACAGGAGTAGCAACAGGAGCAGCAGCATCAGCAGCAGCAGTAGCTACAATAACAAAAGCAGCAGTAGTAGCTATAGCAACACCTGTCGTTATAGTAGTAGCAGCAGCCATTGCAGCACCAACACCCCTTAGTTTCTGTTGTTGGTCTTACTGGCCACTTAAATTGATTTGTCGCTTTGCGCTAGCATCTCGAAACGCTAATGTAACAACTATCGGCACTATAGCCG
Organism: Penium margaritaceum; assembly: GCA_023375785.1. NCBI lineage: Eukaryota > Viridiplantae > Streptophyta > Zygnematophyceae > Desmidiales > Peniaceae > Penium > Penium margaritaceum. The sequence continues at coordinate 14,227 of SZWC01004927.1, forward strand.
CCGACACAACTGACGCAGCAACAGCCACAGCAATAGCATCAGTAGCCGCCACAATAGCAGCAGCAGCGTCAGCAAGCACCTTTTGTCCCACACGGTTACGCGAGCCCTACGGTATCCTATGGCACGTAGTACCTAGCGTAGCAACAGACCCAGGACCAACGACAGACAGTGATGTCAGTCTTAGGCTCCACTTTGGGTGCTGGTCACAAGCCTAAGGACTTCAAAACCCCACCACCGTCGCTTCAGGCTGATGAGCAGTTATGGAGTTGGGAGCTCAGCTTCTAGATCTGGGCACAAGGCGATGGCCTGTGGCCCTACTATGTCCTGCCCTTCGACTCCTCCCAGGCCAACCAGGTATATGACGCCAATCGTGCCGTGCATGCCCTCGTCCCTGTTACCCCTCCGGCTGCACGTCTCGCCCTCAAGCCCTTCCTTGGCAACCTCACCACTGGCGCACTCCCTGACCCCGCAGCAGCGTGGCACATACTCAAGCGCCCTCATTGTCCGTCAAGTGATGCCTAGACCAGCCACCTGTTCTGGGAGTTCAACCTCCTTTGCATGGGGGAGACTAAGACGATCACCTCCTATTGGCAGCGTGCCGAGGAAACCCAGCGCTACCTCAGAGATGTTGCGCCACCCCCTCTCTCCATGCTCCTGACCATCAAGCACGGTGCCACAGACACATTCTCCAAAGTCTTCATCCACTGCTCCTAGGAGGTCCTCGCCGCGATGGCTACCCAGGGGACCCTCATGCTCCGGACATACAAGCCCTTCCTCCACATCGAGGAGGCTCATCAAGATCCATCGCTCAGAGTCCCTTTCCTCTCATGCCATTGCCTCATTTGCTTTTGCCATTCCAGCAACAGCAGCGTCTTCCGATGCCTCCCCATCCGGCACGAAGAAGCGTAGGGGTAAGAAGGGCGAGGGCCCACAACAACAATCCAGCGGATCCGGTGATGGAAACCTTATCTGCCACAACTGTGGCCAGCTACAACACGGGTGGTACACGTGTCTGCTCCCGACCAAAGAGGCTTGTGTCATCGCCACCATGCATTGCCAGTGTGAGCGTCACCTTGCCACCACTTCCGTGACTCTCGTTGCTCCTGCTGTCTTGGTGACACTCGCGACGGCTCCATTGTAGTATCTTGCACAGCCCGCTCCTCCATCACTGGCGTCCACGCCCGCTCCTCCATCACTGGCGTCTTCCTCCTCCATCTTGGGCTCCTGGGTTGTCACACCACAGTTGGTCTACTCCGTCGGACCCTCCACTCACGAGTGTCAGTTGGAGCAGTTCATCGCACTCCATTTGGCCTTCCTTGCCCTCCTCCCCAGGGAAGTGCAAGTTTCTTCGTCACTCGTTCCACTACCCTACCTTGCATGACAGATTCTGTGCTGCGGTCATGCCCTATATCTTTGTCCACTCCATCCTCCACCATGCCCTTCCCACCTGCTCCTCTTCGTGATGACGTCGCCTGGTTGGATCACTAACAGTCCCAATTTGCACCTCCGTCCACCACTTCCGCGTCGCTTGCCCACTGTCATGTGATTGTTAGCGACATGGCCACACCAGTCCAGGAACCGTCAGAGACTTGGATCATCGACTCCGGGACCACGCATCACATGATGGCCTCGCGTAAGGCCTTCAGTATCCTCGGTCCCGCCACTAATGTCTATATGGTTTGGACGTGTCCTGGTCAGGTGGTACCCGTTCATGGTGTCGGCATTGTTTGGTTCCGTGGTCCCACTGGTGATGTCTTCGTGAGTGATGTCCTCTTCATCCCTGGCCTTGAACTCAACCTCCTATCTTTCACAGCCCTTGATTGCATGAGCATGGACTTTCTGCACTTGCGAGGTGTTGGCACTATGCCGTTGCGTCCTTCACGTTGTGTCTTCTTACATGCCTTCGCCCAGGGCAACTTTTGGCACGTCCCACGCCTGTCCACTTATACCTCTGTCCCCTCCTCATCGGCAAACACTAGCCATGTGTTTGTTACTAGCACACTCTCTCCGTAGCACACACGTCTCTTGCATCGTCGCCTCTATCACGTCTACTCTACCGCTATGAATAGCATGCTTAACACGCAGCCAGCCACAAGCCTTGATCCAGCCTCCTTTCCTGTACCATGTTCCACCGAGTCCATTGATTGTACTGAAGGGAAGATGCACCGTTCCACAAAACCCCCTATTTGCCTCTCGTGCGACCGCCTTGCTTGACTTGGTTCACTCTGATGTCATGGGACCCCTCCCAATTGTGTCTGTTGGAGAGCACGATTGTTACGTCCTGACATTGACGGACGACTACTCTTGCTATCGCAGGATCTTCTACCTTCGGCATAAGAGCAATTTTCCTCCCACCATTCGGAATTGGCTTGTTTATGCTAAGCACGAGTGTGGTCGCCCCCTCTGCTGCTTCCGTTTTGATCGTGGGGGTCATTTTATGGGGGAGACTACACTCTTCCTTGCCTCCCGTAGCATCCATCATGAGACGTCAGCGCCTTACACGCATGCCCAGAACAGCGTCTCAGAGCGGTGGAACCGCACCATGGCTGACGCCGTCCGCATTATGCAGGCCGAGTCGAGTCTCTCTGATGGCTTCTACTTTGAGGCCATGACCTACATGACATGGGTCTAGAACCGGATTCCCCACGGACTCATTCCCCGTTAGTCCACGCCAAAACAACACTAGTGTGGAGAGCGAGCCGACCTCTGTCCGGCCTGCGTCTGGGGCTGCGCAGCCATCGTGTGGCTGCCTGCCCCACACCAAGGCAACAAGCTCAAGGCTCACGCCCGTCCCTGTACCTTCCTTGGCCTCTCGTGACAGTCCAAGCCAAGGCGCTTTTGGGATCCCACCGGCACAACATCATTCAGTCCTGGAAGACCCTCTTCTTTGAGGACATGTTTCCTTGCGACATCGTTTGCTCTGGCGCGTCAAGGTTACTTCCGTTGCGTGGGGGAATGGTGGGTCCGTCCTCCGTCTAGCCGTGTCCGGGCATCCCATCGTCTGCGCCCGCGGGTCCTTCTGCGCCGGCTGCCCTCTCCATGTCCGCCATCCCCTCCGGACTGGCTTCCCCGTCCGCATCCGCCAGCCCCTCCGAGCCGGCTACCCTGTCCATGTCCGCCAGCCCCTCCAGGCCGGCTGTCCCATGCGTGTCCGCCAGCCCCTCCGGGCCGATTGCCCTGTCTGTGTTAGCCAGTCCCTTTGGGCCGGCTATCCCATCCATGTGCGCCAGCCCCTCCGGGCCGGCTGCCCCGTCCATGTCCCCTAGCCCCTCTGGGCCGGCTAGCCCATCCGTGCCCCCCAACCCCTCTGGGCGGGTTGTCCCGTCTTTGTCCGCGAGTCCCTCAGGGCCGGCTGCCCCATCCGTGTCCTCCAGCCCCTCGGGGCCGGCTACCCTGTCCATGTCCGCAAGCCCCTCTGGGTCGGCTGCTCCGTCTGTGTCCGCCAGCCCATCTAGGCCGGCTGCCCCATCCGTGTCTGCCAGCCCCTCGAGACCAGCTGCCCCATCCATGTCTGCCAACCCCTCCGGGCCGGCTGTCCCGTCCGAGTCTGCCAACCTCTCCAAGCCGACTCCTTCGGCCACGTCGGCCAGCCTCTCTCGGCCGGCTGCTCCGTCCATGTCTGCCAGCTCCTTAAGGCCGGTTACCCCATCCGTGTCGACGCGCTACCCACGTGGTCCGGGTGGGAGTGTTCGACCAAGGCTGACAGTGAGCACTCAGGCCGCCCCCTCACGCCCTCTCGTGCCACGACCTTCTGTCACCCCACAAGGCTCCTTGCCTCCTGTCACACCCACTTCCAGAGTCGTGAGTGGGGACCCTGGCACCAAGGCACTTCGCTTTGCCACCCCGTGAGTCATCATTGACCTACATCTAGAGTCGGCTCCGAGCTATGCCTTGCTTCATCAGGAGCACAGGTACACCATCACGACCACGCTCACGCGTATGCCACCAGGGGCGCGGGACGCGCACACCCTTACTGTCTGTCCTACGGAGCAATCTGAGGACCCACCCACCCTTCGTGAGGCTCTGACATCTCTCAAGGCTGCTCAATGGGAGGTTGCATGCGCCGACGAGCTTGCCGCCATTTGGCAACATCAAGTCTATGAGCTCGTAGACCTCCCACCGGGTCGCAAGGCTATCGGCACTGAGTGGGTTCTCCGGCAAAAGTGGAAGCCAAACGAGTCCCTGGATGAATACAAGGCTCATCTTACAGCCAAGAGGTTTGCTCAGGTCCTGGGTATCGACTATGACCAGATCTTTGCCCCGGTCGGTCAATTCTCTTCTAGTCAAGTGTTGTTCAGCCTGGTTGCCCAGCACGTGTGGGAACAGCATCAGATGGATGTGAGCAACGCCTTTCTCCATGGCTCACTGGAGGGTGAGGAGCTCTACATGGTACAACCTCCAGGCTTTCACAATGGCTCCGGCAAGGCCTCGAAGTTGCGGAAGGCCCTTTATGGCCTGAAACAGTTACCACGCTGCTAGAACCAGGATATCAGTCGTACGCTTCTCATTTGCGGCCTCCTTTGCAGCTATGCTCACCCCGCCTTGTTCATCAGTACGCGAGGTCAGACCCTTGTTGCTCTCCTCGTCTATGTTAAAGGCTTGCTCATCGCATCGCCGGATGCAGCTGCCATCTAGATGAAGGACCTCGGGTCAGCACCAGTCTTTCTCATGGTCAGATGATGCTTAAGAGCTCTGATCCACTTGTGGTGGGGAAGATAGTAGACGTGACCATGTGTTTTTGAGTCATCAGGTCACTGATGTTCCTCGCGACGACGACGCGTCCAGACATTGCATTCGCCGTCAAGCTCCTTGCACAGTTCTCTCAGGAGCCGCGTCACCTCCACTTCGAGGTCGCAATCCAAGTACTGCGCTACGTTGTCTCTACCCCACGACGAGGCCTCATGTTCTGTCGACAGCCATCTGTTGAGGCAAGGGGATACACCGACAGTAACTGGGCCGGCAGTCCTCATAGTAAGAGTCGTATTGGTTGGATCTTTCTTGTTGGCGGCAGGGTTGTGTCCTGGTGTAGCGGCAAGGAAGGCTGCATTGCGCGTAACACTGTAGAGGCTGAGTATGTGGCCCTTGGTTCTCGCACTTGTGAGAGTGTGTGGCTGCGCCGCCTGTTGTTTGAGTTGCGCCAGTCAGTCCCGTCCATCACGCTGCACAGTGACAATGAAAGTGCCATGGCCATTGCTGACAATGACAGTGTGCATCACACTCGCACAAAGCACATCAATGTCAAGTAGCACTATGTGCGTTCGTTGTTACATGACGAGAGCATCAGCATGGTGTGGGTGGAGATAACACGGTAGTTAGCTGACTTCTTGACCAAGGCACTGAAGCGTGACTTGGTCTCTATGCTCTTTGCCCGCCTATGTGCACTGTGCCTGTGAGGCATGGGGGAGTTTTGGTTTTTTCACACATCTCTCATTTGTACTCTGTTGTTTCCTCCTGGCTTGTGTACATCGGCGTGCAGATGACTGACGGCAAGACTCAATATTACTGGAGTGTCGTCTTGTAGAGCTGACGCACGCTGAGGCCTACACGCAGTTTGCTGAAGCTTCCTCCAACATGCTGAGCTCCATCGACAGACCTCCTCGGCAGTTGTGCCGTCAGCAGTCATTTTCACTGCATATGTTGTTCGCACGTGTCTAGCATCATGTCTGACTGTACTGTTGCGTTCGCAGCGCAATGTTATACCTAGGGTCCAACTTTCATGATTTTTAGACATTGTTCGTACCGGGGATTAGCGTAGATTCTCCCTGGGTTTAGGAAGCCGCAACTGCTCACTGCTATTTTCCTAGCTGATTCTGATTCCACGGCTGCGTTTGTAGCATGCGTATCATGGTATGGTCCAGTTTTGAGGGAAAACAAACGACGCCCGGGTTTTGGGCTATCGACCGTCTGGTAGGGCTCACCAAGAAAACCCTGCCTGCCAGAAAATAGGTCTATTTTCTTATTGGCATAGAAACTAGGTAACAAGCTTTACAGAGCTTGGGGGGGCTAGAATTTGGAGGGGTCTCACATTGTTGATCATTCTCGATTCTTCATCAGTCAATTCCAGTTTTCACCTATTGTCTGGCGCTAACTCTGGCGCGCGCAGTTCTGAGTTACAAACACCAGAGGTATCACACTTTGGCTCTGGTGCAGCAGACTGAGGGGGTAGCTTAAGCAACGAGCGTGGGTTCCCACACGTTCCATTAACAACCTTGCTACCCCAACCTGTTGCTATAGGAGATTTCCAGCTCAGCCTTAGAGGTGCAAGCACAGAGGCACAACTGTGGAGGTATAAGCTGAGAGGGACAAGTGGAGAAGCGCATGTGTGGAGACGCTAGTGCAGGGGCGTACGTGTAGAGGGTTAGGGACTGATAGAATGCGTGCAAGCAAGTGCTAGGTAGTAGGGCAGAAATCAACTGCAAGGGTCTGACTAGCATGACGCATCAACGCGTCTGGCTGCAAGCAACTGTGCAGAGAGATCTAACAACTGAGGCCTAGGCAGCCTAAATGGTGTCTCAGACCTAGTGGGTGCACACACACGGGACGCACAATTTCTAGCAGGACAAAACAGTGGTAGAAACACAAATTTGAACACAATTCCCTGTACACAAGTTAGAACAGCGAGCCGTCTGAACCTTAACGGCCGCGTCGACAAGAGCTACAACCTGATAGGCCGCACGCCTATGTTTCCCATTGCATGAATCTAACTAAGAAAGATGTCTTCTGGGCGCCCGTCCGGCCGCCAGTCTTATGCCACCGTAGCCATGTCAGCGATCTGCACGTGAATGGACATGAGCCAAGGGGTCGCCGTAAGCCGTGTACAACACACACAACAACAACACTCCCCCATGACTGGAGGGTGATACACGTCCATGCACATGCAGACACTACCGTTGGACAAGGGAAGATACACACGACAGTTGCACGCAACAGGCATGGTACAAGCAAGACGGTACATGAGGGATCAACCTGCAATGGGAATGGGACAGAGTCCCAGTCCCATGAGTGGCCACATGAAACTTCAAATGACCCAGAGCCTTGGTCAGCAAGTCATCGTGCTGCCTGTTAGTGCCCACGTGGATGACTCGGAACTCACCACGATCAACCAGGTCACGCACAAAATGATGCTTGATGTTGTGCTTCATGCGTGCATGAAACACACCTGAGTTCTTGGCGATTGCCTCCGCGCTCATGTTGTCACACTGAAGCACCACAGGGGGAATGGACTGACGTAGTTCACACAGGAGACGGAAAGCCAGACGCACTCAGCTGCTCCGGTGTCCAGAGCAACATATTGTGCCTCCGTAGTACTGCGTGCGATGCAGCCCTGCTTCCCACTGTGCCAGGACACAACAATGCCCAGAATGAGAAAGACATAGCCGGTGCGGCTCTTGTCATCTGGACTCCATGCCCAGACACTGTCCGTGTGCCCATTGAGCACGACAAACACATGTTCGTGGAAGCACAGACCGAAGCGTGCAATGGACATGAAGTAACGCACACACCGGACGGCTACCTCCATTCTTCGCTAGCGTGGAGCCTGTGAGAACTGAGCAAGCAGGTTGACCATGAAGGGGATGTCGGGCTGTGTCATGGTGGCCAAGTTTATGAGCGTACCGATGACTCGCAGGTACAGGATCACGTGGACTGGCTCCCCAGGTCAACTAGGTCGTCCACCTTCAGGGAAGCCTACCCTTCAAGGGTCATGGGCGTGGAGGCAGTGCGGACGGCAGTGGGGAGATCAGCAAAGCGCTCCCCCACAGCCTATGCGTAACGTGCCTGATGGACGCAGAGCGTGCGGTGGACACGGTCGCGCACAATCTCCATCCCCAGAAAGACAGAGGCCTCGCCGAGGTCCTTCATCTTGTAGGCCGAGGAGAGAATGGCCTTTGCGGCATTCATTGCTTCAAGGGCCGGCAAGGCGATCCGAAGATCGTCCACGTAGAGTGTCGCTAGGGACTGTGAGAGAAACAAGGATGGGTCAGCATCACTCTGAACTTACCCCGCGTGTCTCAGCGTGCTGGTGATCTCCTGGTTCCAACAGTGAGGCAACTACTTCAGGCCATACAAGGCCTTCCGTAGTCGGTACACGTGACTGGTGCCATCCTCAAAGCCGGGTGGTTGGACCATGCAGATCTCCTCCTCAAGATTCCCGTTTAGAAACGCGTTGTTGATATCCATCTAGTGAGTCTCCTTGTCGTGCTGAGCCACCTGGCTCAGCAGTGTCAGCGTCGTCGTCATCCGGCCAACAAGAGCAAAGGTCTTGGTGTAGTCAACACCAGGAACCTGGGAGAAGCCCTTTACCATCAGGTAGGCTTTGTAGTGGTCCACCATGTTGTCTGGTTTGAGCTTCTTGCGGAGAACCCACTTGGTCTTGATGGCCTTGCGATTCTTTGGAAAGTCCACCAATTCAAAGACGTCGTGCTCACGGATGGCGTCGAGCTCTGCCTGGCAAGCAGTTTGCCACTGCTCAGTGTTGGGGGCTGACAGGGCCTCAAGCACAATGGTGGGATCGGGAGACAACGGTGGCACACTGCGCATGGCTAGGACATACGCTGCAATGGGAGAGTCGATAATGCTGAGTCGATAGTGACCATGGACTCAGCAGCGTCACGGGTGAGTTCGTGCTCATGGGTAAGCAATGCCATGCCCGTGGCATAGCTAGAATGAACCTCCGTGAGGCCGCGAGCACTCAGGCCGATGGCCTTCGTGCCTGGGTCACCGCTGGCAATGCTGCTCATGGGACGAGGTCAGAGCCGCCTGCCTGCGTCACTGCTGGCGGTCGGCGAAGTACGGCGAGGGGCCAGGCACCTACCCTAGAGACTGCTGTCGACAGTCGAAGCAAGGCGGAGGCGCCCGTCGGATGCACGCATATAGAGGTCATACAAGACAGGATCAGGGGCCACCGATGACTCAGATGCAAGAGTGGGCTGCATGGCAAGCATGTAAGCATATGATCGTGTGGCCGCAGCGGCTGGGGATGGCTCCGTGCCGGACGCGGGCGTGTCAACAGGCAAGGACAGTGACGGCGCAGAGCTAGAGGCAGACGCGGACGCAGGAGCGGGTAGGGCCAGCAACGGGGAGGGCTCAGAGCTAGACGTAGACATGTATGAAGGATCGGGCCGACCCGGGAACAGGGGTAGCTCAGAGCAAGAAGCGGACGTAGATGCCGACGCACACTCAGGTGTAGGCTCAGACGCGGACTCAGACGTAGGCCTAGATGTAGACTCAGACGCAGGCAGGGGCACAGCGGCAGGGGCGATAGTGCGAGCAGTAGACGGGGACAACCCCTCGTGTGTCTGCGACGGAGTGACCACACTAGCCGAGGGCACTGAGCCAACCGCAACAGGGACCTCCCCCTCACGACGAGCCCCGGCACACCTAGGGGCATGAGCAACGCGGAGAGCGTGAATACGAGCAAGGTCACGGAAGGTGAGATGCTAAAAAAGGAGAGTGTCATGTGACTCCACGATGCGGCACCGCTCAAGGTCCCAAAACCGCCAGGCTTTTGACCACATGGCCGCGCCAACAAAGGCACAGATACAACCCCGCGGAGAGAGCTTGTTCCCTTGCTGCTCCGGTGTGAACCAAACGCAGGCGAGGGAGCCCCAGACACGAGCAAGGCGGAGATCAGCACGATGGTCGTACAAGAGCTCGTACTGTGTGCGTTGGCCTGAGAGGGGGCCGTGAGGAATGCGGTTCCAGACCCAAGTCATGTGCGCCATGCCCTCGAAGGCAAAGGCCTCAAGCATGGCGCTGTCGGCGCGCATGGCACGGACCGTAACCTACGTGGTGCGGTTCCAGCAGAGAGGTTGTAGAAAACACCCTGCTTGGTGAAGTGGCGCGCCATGTCGCCAAGGAACTCGCGGCCGCGGTCAGAGCAAACAATCTGAAGCGTGTGGCCAGCCAGGCGTTCAGCCATGACCAGCCAGACTCGGACAGTGATGGTCGCGTCGCTCTTCCGACGCAAACTGTAAACCCAGCACATGCGTGTGAAGTCAGCATCAAGACGTAGCGACCTCGGTCCTCCTGAAACTCAACAGGGAGCGGGCCCATGAGGTCGGAGTGAACGAGCTCCAGGGGCCGACGAGACCTGGAAACGGACCCAGGGTAGGTGGAGCGGTGCATTTTACCTTCAGCAAAGGACAGCCAGTCGGTCGTGGACGGCGCCTCAAAGGATGGCGCATCAAGACCGAGAGCAGGCTGAATGCGGACCAGCCTGTCCATAGCCCCTAGGTGCACATGATAGAGGCGTCAGTGTAGGAGGCGGTGGTGCTCAAGGGACAGAGCACCAGCGACAAAGACACCCGTAGTGGGAGAAAGAGGCAAGGGCAGGGCACTAGCAGGCGACCCAGAGATGTGGTAGAGATCATCGAAAACTTTCCCACTGAGGACGGTCTCCTGGATGTCCCACACAAAGATGCGAGTATCGGCAGCTGTGTGCGTGACAACCAGGCCCATCTTGGTGCAAGAACAGACAGACAACAGGCTAAGTTCAAGATCAGGGATAAAGAGGACGTTGGAGATGTATACGGGACCAGCTAGCCCGGTGAACTGTACAACCCCAACACCCTGGGTAGTCAACTCATGGACAGCTGCAGTGCGGACAGAGCGAATGGCGCCAACGGGATGCAAGACGTCAAAGGCATCACGACGACATGTCATGTGATGGGTGGCACCAGAGTCAATGACCCAGGTGGCATCCGTGACGCACGTACATGGGGCAATATGGCACTCGGTGACGGAACAAGGTGCGACAGCGGAGTGCTCGGCGGGCGACGCGACAAGGCGAGCAACGGAGCATACATGGGATGCATGCAACCAAGACACATCATCGGGTCCATCACGTGCACAGGAATGTACAAGAGGACCACCACAGACATCATCATGCAACAGGACAGACAGTCCATAGGCTGTAGGATACCCTGGCTCAGTCGACCCACTCGCACCTCCCGCAGAGGAGCGTAGGGTGAAAAGCGAGTGCAGCTATGCGGTCGTTCTGTCCCGTTCAGCGAGCGCCTGGTCACGAGGGTCGGGGGGGTGGTCACTTTGGTAGCGGGATGCTCCGGAATGGTTACGGTCGTGGCGGCCGAGTGGGCTGTCGCGCCGAACGTCTGGCGCGAGTGCGCCTCCTGTGCTTGCTGCAGTCCTTGCGTGACTTTGGCCCAGTCCAGGGGGCGGCCCGTCGGGCGAGTGCAGTCGAGGTAGCGGTGATCACCACCACAATTGAAGCACACGAGTTGGCGACCCCCAGTGCTCCCTTTGTCACTGTTGCTGCCGTTGTTGCTGCTACTGTTGCCGCTGCTACTACGGCTGATGCTGCTTGTGTTGGTGCCACTGCTGGTTGCACCGCCGCTCTTGCCACCGGCAGACAATCTGCGGCCCCTTTTCCCCTGATCTGGTGCCGTTGTTGCTATAGGTGGCGGGGAGGAACACTCGGCCGCAACTGCAGCTGAAGCGGTGCTGCGGCGGGAGCGATTCACTGCGTCCATGTCAACGACCTCTAGGAAGTGGAGTGTGGCCCAGCGCAGCAGTGTCCTGTCACTCCCGATGTCGCGCACCAGAGTATTGTCGAAGTTGCTGAAGATGCGCATGTATTCGGGATGGATGTCATAGAGGATGATCTAGACGGATGCGTTCTACGTAGGGGCATCATCTCCCAGCTCCTCATGCAGCTGGATCGCCCGGTACCAACAGTCAGCTGCAGACTCCTAAGAAGTCTGGTAGAGGGAGTTTAAGTCAGCGAGGCACTGGGACGTCAGGGCCAAGGTGGCATCCTCAAAGAGGATGATGGCCAGCACCCACACCGTACAAGGGTCAGCTCTCGAGCCGGTTAGTGGGTCACCAAGGAAGCTGCTGAAGTCCTTGGTATAGTCTGGAGCAACCTTCATCAGGCCAGAGGCGGCACGGACCGACATCTGTGTTTGGGAGGGGTCAGACGCCTGGTAGAGAGTGAAGTAGTAGGCATGCACCCCCTCGCTCATGGTCCACATGCGGAAGCGCGACTCCCAAGATTTGTATTCGTTCCCAGTCCGGAAGACAGGTGGGTCCAACTCAAACCACTTGGGTGGCCTGACCATCGGCACGGCGACCGCCGAAGCCACTGCGGGACCGGGCGTAAAGGAGGCAACCCCCTTGCCCAGACGAACCCGTAGAGCCAGCTCCTCAAAGCTCAGAGGGCGATGAGCTGGGCCCAGGCTGCAGCCGACGCTTGAGCTTGAGACCTGGAGGGCAAAATTTACCTCACGCGCTCTGCGACGTGCCTCCAGGCGGAAGAGGCGTGCACACATAAATTCCTCCTCTTCCTCATCTCGAGAGTCGGAGAGAGTCTTGACTACTCCCTCAACATTGCCGCCATGAGCGAGGTGGTCCTTGCTCAGGTCTGCGGACTCATGCTGCGACTAGGGTAGTAAGCCCCTGACCAGGTCCTACAGCTCAGCGACCTGCCTTGTCAAGGCGACTGCAGGTCTGCCAGCGCGCGCACTTGGCACGCCAAGGTCATCAAACTGGGCGGCCGCTGCTACTACTGCTGCTACCACTATTGTTGTTGCTGCAACTGCTACTGCTGCGCCTGTTGCTGCTGCTATGGCTATTGCTGTTGCTGCTGCTGCTACTGTCGCTGTGGTGACACTGGCGGCAGCCAGCGTTGGCCGCTGGCGGAGCTACCCTCACTAGCTGCGTTGATGGCGGTGCTGCCGGGGGCTTGTTTTGGCATGACGAAAGTTTTTTCCCCTTTTTTTTGTATCACCAATCACTTCGGTGCTAGTGGGATATCCCCACCCCAGGTTCTTCTCGAGGGCCTCACTTGTGGACTCCCCTTGTCTTATTTTTTGGGCTGCCTGGCTCCACCCACGAGGCAAGCGGAGTGGAGGAGGGGGCTCGCTCCTCCCCCTCGCGGCGGCGGCGGTGACTATCACTGCTACTGCTCGTGTTGTATCTCTGCGGCGTAACTCAGCAAGAGGGATCTCGCTACTCTGATACCATGACAGAATGTGTGCAAGCAGGTGCTAGGAGGTAGGGCAGAAATCACCTACAAGGGTCTTACTAGAGCTGGAAATCCTAGGCAGCAGGTTGGGGCAACAATGTTGTGTTAGCTACTGAGCTAACCACCTCTGGCAGAGAAGTTGCGAAACCAAAAAATCTCGCAAAGGTTTTTAGGCCTTCTTCCTTTGTTGACATGTGTCATGCACCCCAAACTTAATCAGGCATACACTTCACCTTCAAGAGTACTAATGCCTTAGCATTACATCTCAAGAAGAGCTCAAGTCGTCAATACGCAAGAGAGCATCAAACAAGGGTTAATTGATCAGCATACAAGACAAGTCCTTTTATAGCTGTCTGTCCAGTCCTAGAACTCAAAAGCACATTCCTGGGAAGTGGCCTGAACCAGCCACGTCACCAATAGACTTGCACTGTGGGCTTGACACATAAGCATCCTAGTGTCAAGGTGACAGACCAACCATGTAACATCCAAGAAGCTACGGACTTTCTTTCTTGGAAGCTTCCACAGCAAACAAGATGTGCATGGGGCCAGGATCGAACTCGTGACCTCTCACTTGGCCAAATCAACAAAATAAGAGACTTTTTCACGTGGAAGGATGTCTTCCTTGCATGGGCGGCGGAACATGGGCTAGAGGAGTTGTACCTGTCCCCGTCCACCGACGCAACTGAGGATCGAGTTCTTTTGCGTGCCTTTAATGCACTAGTTCGGGCGTTTCCCGACAACCAATCCTATGCCATCTGCCATTTCCGGTTTGGTGGCAAAGGGGAGGACCCCTCTCCCCCTTCCAGTGATGCCCCACGTCCACACGAAGCCTGGCAGCATCTCGCTACTTGCCATGAGGAACGAGGGATGGCACTGGTGATCTCGTTGCACGATCGGCTTCGCAGACTGTACCCGAAGCCAGGAGTGCCGATAGCTGAGTATTGGGATGTGGAAATGGACGTGTACGGACGCATCCTTGGGCTTGGAGCGTCCAGCTCCATGCTCGAGTGGCTGGACCCTGTGCCGCTGCATCTCGGTGAGCCTTACAGAGAGTTTTGCTGAGGTCTCCTGCGACGCCTTTGCATGATAGACATCGAGAACACCGACCTTGCTGAGGTGTTGGAGGAGCTGCGACAGTATGAGGACATCCTTCGGGGAGAGGCGAGAGAGGCCAACAGCCTGGCACCGAGTGCCTTTGTGCATCAGTCCTCACCAGGCACCTCCACCAGGTCCGGTCAAGGAGGCAGCAGAGACGAAAGGGGTTGGAGCAATGGAGGAACAGGTATCCAGCCAGGCGGAGGAGGAGGTCGTGGACGGGTTGGTGGCGGGGGACGCACTTGCAACAACTGTGGTAGGCATGGCCACTTCTGGCATGCATGCCCAGACCTCCAATGTATGATGACTCCAGCACACCAGCAGCAGAAGCAGCAGCAGCAGCAGCGGTTTCCCGCACCGATGTTGCACCCTCGGTATGGAAATCATCTGCAACCACCAACGTGGTCGACTCCACCGACCACAGCGCCTCTGGCTCTTTGGCGGAGTGACCTATGCACCACCGCCATGGCAGTCCCCAGTGGCCTTACTGTTGTACCACGGGCCAATCCCTGCCTATCAAGGACCCTACTATGCTCCCCCCAACTCGGCCGTTCCAGTCCCAGCACCAGCGTGGGCACAACATGTCTATGCAGACATGACCGAATCCCAGCAGCCGACAGCTAGTCGGCATGCAACGGGGTGGACAGCATCCATGGAGCTGCAGCCTCCAAAGCCGACAGCCATGCCACAATCATCAAGTCAGCGATTGGGGCACACTCATGTCACCACTGCCTATGCATGAATGGCTATTTGACAATTCTGCCTCACATCACATATCACCGCATCGTCAACTGTTTGTGTCCTTGTATGCTACGCATGTTGTGGAGGGTGTGAAGATGAGATCTGGAGAGGTGTTGGCGATGGAGGGTGTGGGAACAGTGGCCTTACAAGCACCTGTTGGGGTGCTGTGGCTAACCAGGGTCTTGTATGTGCCGATGTTGCCAGTCAATTTGTTGTCAGGGGGTCAGCTAGACCGCCAAGCAAGCATGTCCACTCTCACGTAGAAGTAACGTTGCATGCTTTTTTATGCCGCTGGTACACTGTTGGCCGACGGTCCCTTGCATGCTGACATGCTTTACCGCCTGACTCTATTCCCACTCCTACACACAGAATCTCACTGACCACAGGCACATATCCTCACTACCACCAATGCAAAGCACACAGACCTACTACACCAACAACTGGCACACATCAACACAGAGCTAGTAACAAACATGATCAAATACAATCCTGCACATGGTCTTCTGCCCTTGGATTGCCCACATGGACTCAAGGCAGATGTGTGCCTGGAATGTCAAGAAGGCAAGGTCCATAGGCAGACCTTTCCCAAGTCAAACACGACATGTAAGTCACTCCTTGAGCTTGTCCATGCAGACCTGACAGGATCCATGCCTCTACCGTCTGTTCAGTATGGGTCACAGTATGTCTTGACATTGTCGGATGATTACAGTCAGTTTCGTTGGGCCTTCCTCCTTAAGTCCAAAGCGGATGCCCAACGGACCATTACAGAATGGATTCCCCTTACAGAACGTTAGAAAGGCTTCAAGCTACTGAAGCTACGCACTGATCGAGGAGGGGAGTTTTTGGGTGTCTTAGCAGCAGAACTGAAAACCAAAGGTGTATAACACCAAACCACCTCACCTTACACACCTCAACAGAACGGTCTGGCAGAGCGGTGGCACAGAACCCTGGGGGATGCGCTATGCACCTTGTTGGGTGAGTCTGGTCTGTCATTCGGGTTTTGGGAAGAAGCAGTCAAGTATGTCACCTGGGTGTGGAACAGAGTGCCACAAGGTCCTCTGCCCAAGACAATGACACCATGGGAGCGATGGTTCGAGGAAAACGCTGACTTGCGACCTGCGAGAGGGTGGGACACTATGGCCTGTGTTTGGTTTGTACAGCCATAGAGGGACCATAAACTGAGCCCGCGAGGGCGTTAGTGCGTTTTTGTCGGGGTCTCACACGCATCCAAAGCATGGCGGTTCCAAGACCCCATGAACTATGGTTTCTTGGAGAGCAGGGATGCCTCCTTCCTTCCTTGCTTCATATGTCCTACAAGCAGTTTTGCACTCTACGAAATGTCCCACACATCACCATACCAGAACAATACCCAGACTACGTGAGCGTACCTCTGTTTGTCCCTCACACGCCAATAGCCCCCTCATAGCGTGGGGACCACTGAAGGAACATGGAAGCTCATTCACCTGTCCCCACTGATCTGCTGACACCCACTGACCTACTGAGTGCAGACTCCAGTGCTCCCCACAGTCCACCTGAGCTACATATCCAAGCGTCCCACAAAAGCATAGAGCATGAACGGACGCCATCGCCCCAACTGGCATGACGCTCCTTGCGTAACGTCCCTCGTGTGAATCATAGACAATTCTATCACACAACAGGTCCAACCAACGTGGACCATACCACAGTGGAACCCCAGTCACATACAGATGTCAAGGGGCGCAGTGATGCCGCTGAGTGGGACAAAGCCATGGTCGCATAACTGAATGCTCTCTTGTAGCATAAGGTTTATGAACTCGTTCCCTTGCCACCCGGACGTAAAGCCATTGACGTCAAGTGGGTGTACAAGCTCAAAAGGAGCCTTTGTACTTGTCAATGATGACAAGTACAAAGCCAGGTTGGTGGATAAGGGCTTCCACCAAGTACTAGGACAAGACTTCACACAGACCATGGGAAAGTACGGAACTAGCAGAGCTCTGCTGGCTGTTGCGGCACGGGAAGACTGGGAAATACATCAAATGGATGTGAAGAATGCCTGCCTCAATGGTCCACTGGAGGAAGAACTGTATGTCAAGAAACCATACGGCTTTGAAGATGGAACAGATCGCGTGTGGCTGCTTCTTAAGGCCCCTTATGGGCTCAAGCAAGCCCCACACTGTTGGAACAAAGAGATTCGTTGCACGCTTGAGTCGGGAGGTTTCATCCAATGCTTAAGCGATCCCTCTCTATTCTTGCATTGGGATCATGGTTGTCCAGTTGCATTACTAGTCTATGTAGATGACCTGCTCATTCTGTCACCCTCACTCCTGCTTATCACAGAGACAAAGAAACTGCTCACCACATACTACTGCATGACAGACCTGGGTGAGGCGACAAACTTCTTGGGCATGACAATCACAAGGAACAGAATGGCACACACTCTCACTCTACACCAAGAACGATTCATTGCACACCTCACGACACGTTTCCAACACTTGGTACAACATCTTCCATGACAGCACACACCGATGAGTCCTGACATGTATGCGGACCTGTTGGATGTAAACACCACATATTACGGACCAGACTGCGATCCCACACTGTATAGGCACAATACTGGCAGCTTGTCATACCTTGCCTCCACCACACGTCTGCACATCTCATGCACAGTCAACGTGCTGGCACAGTTCAGCCAACAGCCACGTAGCACTCATCTAAAGGCACTGCTGAAGCTGCTTTGCTATGTGATGGACACAGCTGAGCTTGGTTTGGTCTTTGCCCCCTCTACCAGTCCTTTGCTCGATGGGTATTGTGACAGTGACTATGCACGTGAACGTGGAGCATGCAGTCGGGGCGGTCATGTGTTCCGTGTGTGGGGTATGGCTGTGTTGTGGCGAAGTGCTAAGCAATCCTGTGTGGCTCGCAGTGTGGCAGAAGCTGAATACATGTCCTTGGGTGAAGCTGCATGTGAATTCATCAGGCTTGTACGACTGCTTGAAGAGTTGGGACTGCAACCCCATGCTGTGGCACTACACAGTGACAGATCTGCCGCACGCCGCATTGCCGCTAATGATGGTGTGTTGCATCCTCGCACAAATCATATCAGCATAGAACATCATTTCGTGTGTGAAGCAGTTGAGGCCGGTGTTGTGCAAGTCTGTCCCATTAGCGGTGATGCACAGCTGGCCGCCTTTCTTACCAAGGCGCTACTCTCTCCTGCACTCCACCTCCAGCTCCAGCACCTTGGCTACATCCCTACCGCACTCACGTCCAAGGGGGCGTGTTAATCCGTCTGTGAATGTTTTCCCCTCCTATGTGGAACTGAGTGCGCAGGGTATGCTAACCAAGAGAGTGGAGGTGACGCACACTGAGCTCCCATGCCAAGCCATATCCCCACCGAAATGCATGTGGTGGCTCGCGTGCGCTTGTCTCTCCCCCTCTGGTAGGTTAGCCCCAACTCCATCCCCTCCGGACTAGTGTCTAGTTGTTTGCCTTGCAAGACCTACTTGTGTCCGTGTTTGTGTTGTGTGGGCAATACTACAAACCTAGTTTAGTCCTAGTTTAGCTAGTGACACTATCCAGGTTTTTGTATGTTTGACGTGGTGCGACCTAGTCCGCGGTTTGTGGACTTCGAGGGTCATTTGCCCTCGCTCGAGGATGTGTGGCCGGCGAGCCCTGCTCGTCGGCCGACGAGTGAGTCTCGACTAGTGAGACTCACCCGCTCGAGCTAATCTCTGTCTCGGCTCAACACTTAGGTTTTTGCTAGGACATGACAGCCATGGCCGCTTACAAACCCAACCCTATCCCCCCCAATACTTGACCAAACGACTTGGAACAAGTTGCATTAGGACCGTAGTAGTCTTCTCACCATCGGGGAGTATGGACGCTATGTCCTCACCGTCACTGACGACTACTCTCGCTACCGCTGGGTCTTCTGCCTTCAGCAAAAGAGCGATGTCGCTCCTACCGTTAGGGACTGGCTTGTCTGTGCGGAGGGTGAGTGTGGTCGGCCTCTTTGCCGTTTTGTAGCTCCTCAGCGATGGGGACGATGACTTAATCTTCATGCTTTCCGTGCCAGAGGACAAAGCTCGTTGCAGATGACCCAGTGTCACCTTCACGATGCTTTCACCACCATCGTCGTTCCCTTTTAAAGAACGTTATCGCCACAGAAAATGGACCACTCGGTCATGTGGACAATTACTTTGGGGTTGTGGAATTCCAACACTGTGGAAGTTCCCACTGTCATGTCTTGCTGTGGGTGAAGGATGCCCCCGACCTGGAGTCCCAGTCCCCTGAAAAAATTGTTGAATTTGTGGATAAGTATACATCCACAAACATTGACCTGTTACAGACCGATCTACAGTCCCTACAAGTGCACAAGTTTACATACCGCTGTCGCAAGAAAAAAGGCTCTAAAAAATGTGCGTTTGGCTTTCCAAAGCCACCTTTTGATAAGTCTGTCATTCTTCTTCCTCTTGATGAGAGCACCTTACCTGCAGAGAGAAAACATTGGAAAACAGTGTATGCAAGTATGATTGCAACACTAAAGACAGAAACCAGTGACATTGACTTTGACGATTTTCTTCAGTTGTGTGAGCTTTCTGAAATTAGATATGTTCGTAGTGTACGCTCATCTCTCAGAAAGGCGACCCTACTGTACAAGAGGATGCCAATGCATCAGAATGTAAACCCGTTCAACCCAGATGTCTTGAGGCTTTGGCAGGCCAACATGGACATAGAGATGTGCATACATCCATAAGTGGCAGTGGCAAGTTACATTGTTTCATACATGTGTAAAAGAAACAGGATCATGAGACGCACGCTCAAATCTGCAATGGATGTTTTGAAAAAAGAGGAATGCTCACAGAATATTCAGAGTGTGATACATAAAATTGGCAATTCTCTCATCCATGATCAAGAGGTCAGTGCCCAGGAGGCAGTGACCTTAATGACTGGATTGCAATTGAGGTTCTCAAGTCGGTCCTTTGTGTTCATAAACACAAGCCCCCCTGAGAAATGACTTCTTGTTGTGAAGCCTAAAGCGGAACTTGAATAATTGGACCCATCTTCTGAGGATGTGTTCATACCGTATGCTGCTGTCTCCCAGTACGAGAGACGGCCAATTGAGCTTGAGAACGAATGCTTGGCAGACTTGTTGTCAAAGTATACGTACCGGAAAAAGACTAAGCACATGACTGATGACTGTGCGGAAAACGAGAAGGAAGAGGAGTTTGGTGACGATGTGGACGTGGACTGTTCTTGAAAAGGAGGGGCCATTGGATGACACATCGTTAGTACAGAACAGCGAGTTGCTGTATGACTCAATGGAGATGTATCGCATGCGAAAGGTCCCAAAGATTGTGTGGTTTGTGAATTACCAGTCCGAGAGGGATAACTACGAGTACAAATGCGAAAAGGTATTCCTCTTTGTTCCTTTCCAAAAGGAGGAAGACCTCACTATACAATTTGTAACATCTTCATTCTTGGCAAACAAAGGGATCATTCCATAGAAGATTGAGGAATATTCTCCAAAGTCGTCCAAATGGGAAACAATTTTGCGCGATTTTGAAAGTGCTCTCAGGTCATGCCACAATGAAATGGACAATGACATAGAAGGCACTGTTTTGACAAAACATGAAAGTGGTCCCAATTTTGAGCACGTTGGCCGTCACATGTTTGCAGACAAGGCAAAGAGTGACGAAGATTTTTTTCTCATGAATTCCAAACTAAACTCCGAGCAGCGTGCTGTTTTGGATGACATCATGCACATTGTACATTCTGGAAAAGAAGTTGCTCGACTGTTCCTATCAGGAGGCGCTGGTGTAGGGAAGTCAACGGTGGTGCATGCGTTGTATGAGCGTTTGTTACGCTTCTACAATGCTGCACCAAACTCAGACCACACGTTTCTCAAGGTGTTGAAGCTCGCGCCAACCGGAGTTGCTGCCTTCAATGTGAATGGGTTCACCATTCATCATTCGATGAAATTGAGCACTCGAAAAGGAGCTTACCTACCTCTGTCCTCCGAATCTCGACATGTGCTGGCATGTGAGCTAGGTCGTGTACAGTTCATTATTGTCGATGGAGTGTTGATGGTTGGGCGTCGGCTAATGCATTTCCTGGATTGCAAAATGAGAGAATTGAAAGGCATAAATCAGCCTTTTGGTGGTGTACATATCGTCTTTGTGGGTGACTTGTATCAACTGAAACCGGTACTGGATGGGTAACCCTTTGAACCTTTTGATGACACCCTGGTTGTAGAGGAAGATGCATCTGAATCGACATTTTTCCCATGGGCTAGTATGACACTGTACGAGTTGCAAACTGTCATGCGACAGAATGATCAGTTTTTTGCAAATTCTTTGAACCGTCTCCGTGAAAACAGGTGCACAGTGGCAGATCATGACTTTTTCCAAGCTATGCTTATTGACCAGAGGAAGAAAGTTGCACCTTTTCACAACAAACGAAAAGGTCAACACACACACAGCAAGATGTTGTACGACAGAGCACACAGTTCCAAATTTGTTTGCCAAGCACAGGATGTGTGCATCAGCCATGGCGATGGGAGTCGTGGTCACAAGTCGTTGGATGAAGCAGGTGACGACAAACGATGTACAGCAAATCTATGTAAGACTCTTCGTTTGTACATAGGGTGTCATGTTCAAATTATTTTGAACATGGACACGAGTGATGGCTTAGTGAATGGGGCAACGGGCATCCTTCGTCATGCAAGCCTTGTTAGAAATGAGGTGCTTACATTCTGGGTGGGGTTTCCAAACGAAGTCATTGGACAGAAGCACCGATTGAAGTGTACACAACTTACAACGGAAGAAGGTGTCAATGCCAATTGGACGCCCATCAAACAAGTCAAAAAAACCTTCCAAATGAAGAACAACGACAATTTTGAAGTGTCGCAAAGGCAGTTTCCACTTGCCCATGCAAATGCAACTACTGTCCACAAAGCACAAGGATGCACTTTCAGAGAGGATGCAGTGGTCGACTTGTCTTCCTTTGTACCAGAGCACATGTACTATGTTGCTATGAGCAGGTTTTCTGATGCACGATTCATTCATCTTACAGAGTACAACAGTGACAACATCAACGTGTCTTCAAAGGTTGTTTCAGAAATGGAGCGGTTGTGACAGAGAGTCCACTCGTTGCATTTGCAGCGCCTTGAATATCTGTGTACTCCGTCATCGTTCTGCGTGTATCACCACAACATTCGAAGTCTTGGAAAGCATGGGCACAATGTCCTCCACCGTCATGAACTTGTGTATGCAGACACTATCATTCTCACTGAAACACATCATCGCAACAGCCATGCTCATCGACATGACAGTGTACACGGAAAGAGTGTGCATTATTCTTCCAGTGAGGTTGGAGGAATACTTGTCGCAACTACGTACACGAGAGCTATGAATGAACACAGTGGAGCAGGATTTGATGCTATGTCATGGTGTGAATGGATATTCCCAACAATGCCAGTGATTTTGTGCGTAGTTTATCGCTCTCCCTCTTCAGCAGAAAAGCCACTGTTAGAATTTCTTCTAACTTCGCCTCAGGTTCGTTCCCACTTGTCCTTGTAGGTGACTTCAACATTCACGTGGAGATTGCGACACCAGAGAGTTACCAAATTTCTAAAAGACGGAGGTTTTCAGATGTTGATCACGTGTGCAACTCATGAGAGTGGCTCCATTATTGACCATGTGTGGACGAATGTACAGAGTGTCCACATGACAGTCCACCCACAAGAAACGTTCTACTCAGACCATTTTCCCTTTGTACTAAGTGTGGACAAACGTGGAGGGTTGGCATAAGGGATCACCCATATCCAAGTACGACGTTGTGACTTCCCTTTTCAGCATGATATTGTTGTAAGCTGGTACGAATCATGTGGGCAACGTTGTAATGTTGCTATTTGCAGTGCCTTTGCCAACAATCGACCATATGCGCAAAGATGTAAGTTATACAAGCATCTCACTCTTATGTTTGATACATCACGTTTCTTAATGTCACATTCACACATTGTCATTATTTATGTGTAGTCGCGACTCGCAACCATTGTAGAACTGCAACCGCGCTTCAGGCGTTTTCATCTTCACGCCCTGGTCATCAACGTGGATCTTCCCATGAGTGACAAAGCCCAGCTTGACCCCCGCATCTATCTCGCGGACACTTCTGGAAGGGTTATCAACATGAAGGTGCCTATAGTCATCATTTCTGGAGAGTACTCCGGAACAACAAAGAAGCACATGGCAGAATCTTTTGCGGAAAGCTGGCAGAGATGGAAGATGTACGATGTGTACAACACAACCACGTCATCCACAAGGGGACGGTACGTAGAAATGAAAAATATGCATCTGTGTACATCAAGTGTATGGATATGCATCATGATGATCCTGTGGATGTTGCAGGTACACCAGTGTGGCCCAGGAGTGCACCCTCAACTGGACAATGGGCGATTCATACGCTGTGCCAAGCACCTTTGTCGAAGGCAAGGTGGACCAAGTCATTACTGCCATTTTCAACAATGACATGATGCGCCCCTCGCTGAAACATTTCATTCCACCAAAACAATCGCCAGTAAGAACATGCAATGTTTCCCCAATGGAACATAAACACCTGGAAAAAGTGATATCAACTGACATTACTTGCCTTGTCATTGCAGCTTGGTCTTACAGTTGGGATTTTGGATGCAACAAAGGTTTCGGCCGTAACGAAGCAGGATTTCATCATATTTGCAGATGATGTGGCGCTCGTTGGATTTGTGTGGGGCGCTCTCACGATCCAGCAGTACTTGAACAACGAAAGAGTGGTTGCCATGAACGGGATGTACTGAAAGGATGGTGCTCTGAAGGCTGGCCGTGGGTGAGTATGGTAGACCATGTGCCTTGTGTATACATAAGGTGCGTATTTGTATACATACATGCACTCTTCGCCGAACTTCCACTTTGCAGGTCAACGATCCATGAGATCACGGACAAAGCCCTGCTCAACATTGTGAGGGAAGGAGTGGACAGAAACGAGCTACCAACAATGCACGGAATTTCTAACTGAGTTTGAGTTGGGGTGCCATAGTAATAACAAGTGCAACGTTGTCGAGCATCCTAGACATGCCAATCACATTTCACAACATTGCGTGCAGGTTCGACTACATGTGGATGTTCCTGAAGAACAGTTCCGTGAACACTCTTATCGTGAAAACGAGTGCAAAGGTCACCAACCTGCAGTACAACGACATCACCCAGTGCACGCAACGCATGCCAGACGGCACAGCATGCCAGTGCGAGATCTACTCTGACTTCCTACACGAGACGTACGAGTGCACTGAGCATGGAACTATCACCTCAGAGGAAGGCGTTTTGACTGTACTTTTGCATGCTGCGGGTGAGTCAATAGGTCACACAGTCTTCCATTTTTTTATGTAGGTGTCATGTAAGGGGATCATATTCATGGTGAAACCATGCATGTTCCATATGCAGAGGCACATCTTGAAAGAGCGACAGTCGTGGGACCACAAGCCCAAATGTTTCTCTTGGGAGGGAGGATAATGCCCACGCTGAAGGGCGAGAGCCATGAACAAGTGCAGAAGTTGTTGGCAGAAGCTAAAAACAACGTCCATGACTTCTGGCTGCACACGAAGGTAACTCCATCTCCATGTGCACAATTTCTGCCTGCACGAAAAACTATGTTCGTCACTCAAGCGCTCGTATCTTTGCAACTGCATGCACCTAACACAGTGAGGAAAATCTGGCACAGGTTCAAATCCACAGCTCCGATGCACAACAAACGTACAACTTGCTTAAAGTGCACCCTCCTGTACGCACTGACAAGGTAAGTTCTCCACTAAGATGGAAATGGTCGCACAATAATGCACACGCAGCTCCATCATTCATGAGAATCACCACTTGAATACAACCTCCATTTGCGGCGACGCATGATGTCACCAACACGCTCATATCTCACAAGTCCGCCTGCTCGTGTCGAAAGTCCAGGCCCTTCAAACAGCGTAAGTTTCTATGGTAAACCATGTGTACTTGCTACTAATATGCAGTTGTACACTATGTTGTGCAATGCTCACTGATACGCAAGCGTGCTGCAATGTGCAGATTGGCATATGTGCTGACAATCAAAGTCCCCAGAAGACCTCGTCAACCACATTTGACAACACTATGATGTCCCCAGAAAAATCATCGAATGAAGATCGAAAGTTAAGGGACGTTTGACAGCTCCAAACAGAATACAGAGTTGTGCATACCAAAGTCAAGCTCTCCTCTTGTGTGCTTTTGACTCGGATGGATGGCCACTGTAACCCACACATGACAATCGTACCATGGGCAAATGAAGATGAAATCCCAGTCAATGGTGTGAACAGAAATAGAGCTCATGTTGAAAACAGTCACAATGCAAAGTAATACAGAAAAGCAGAACAATGGACAAGTCTGCTTCATAACCATTCGGCAAGGTCTAGAAGACAGAGCATGGTTCATATTCTGCAGAGGGCCTCTTTGTCTTCAACGTGCAAACTACTATCACGTGTCAGAATCAGTGAGCAGCGACCGGAAGGTACGTTGTGCAGCAGAGCATTTTTGCACGCTGTTTGTCAGTAGAGATAGGGTCGATAGCGCATGGCGTTGGGATACAATGGGGAGCTACCCATACAGAGTGATGTCATTGTACCATGGTTGGGCCGGTAAACCTGCGGAGGATCAACGCAGTCTTAGTTCTTGTAACAGGCTTGTGAAGTCTGCATCTGTAGCGTCGCAGCGTTCATCATCGATGGCCGTGTTTCTTTTTTTTTCTAGGTATGCCGTGACTCGTTCGTCGTGGTACAAGTAATATGTCGTGGTGTCAGCTTAGTCGCACTGTGCATAGGTGTTGTTTTCATAGGCATTTATGCATCACACTCGCCACAATTCTTCGGTATGGAACAATAGTTTCAGCAGCCCTCTGCAAAGTTGACAATACAATCATACATTCATATCGACAAAGTAAATGTCATACAACAACCGCCATCAATGGACACATGACGACAATGTTCTGCCTCTCCCACAAGGTACGCTGTGCATCAGAGCACTTTTGTACAGTTTTTGTAAGAAGAATGTGAGATAGGGTCGATAGCACGTGGCGTTGGGGTACAATGGGGAGCTACCCATCCAGAGTGATGTCATTGTACCACGGTTCGGCTGGTGAACCTGCGGAGGATCAACGCAGTCTTGGTTCTTGTAACGGGCTTGTGAAGTCTGCATCCGTAGCGTCGCAATGTTCATTATCGATGGCCGTGTTTTCTTTCTTTCTATGCATGCCGTGACTCGTTTGTCGTGGTACAAGTAATGCGTCGTGGTGTTAGCTTAGTCGCATTGTGCATAGGTGTCGTTTTTTAGAGCATTTGTGCATCACACATTCGCCACAACTCTTCGGTTTGGAACAACAGTTGCGGCAACTCTCTGCAAAGTTGACAATACGGTCATGCATTTGTATCGACAAAGTGAATGTCATACAACGATCGCCATCGATGGACACGTGACAACAACGTTATGCCTCTCCCACAAGGTACGTTGTGCATCAGATCACTTGTGAGTAGAATGTGAGATAGGGTCAATAGCGCGTGGCGTTGGGGTACAATGGGGAGCTACCCATCCAGGGTGATGTCATTCTACCACGGTTGGGCCGGTGAACCTGCGGAGGATCAACGCTTTCTTGGTTCTTGTAATGGGCTTGTGAAGTCTGCATCCGTAGCCTCGTAATGTTCATCATCGATGGCCGTGTTTTCTTTTTCCTTATAGGCATGCCGTGACTCATTCGTCGTGGTACAAGTAACACGCCGCGGTGTGAGCTTAGTCGCATTGTGCATAGGTGTCATTTTCATAGTCATTTATGCATCACACACTTGCCACATCTCTTCGGTATGTAACAACAGTACCAACAACTCTCTGCAAAGTTGACAATACGATCATGCATTTATATCAACAAAGTGAAGGTCATACAACGATTGCCATCGATGGACACATGACAAGAACATTATGCCTCTTCCACAAGGTACATTGTGCATCTGAGTACTTTGGCACAGTGTTTGTGAGTAGAATGTGAGATAGGGTCAATAGCGCATGGCGTTGGGGTACAATGGGGAGCTACCCATCCAGAGTGATGTCATTGTACCACGGTTGGGCCGGTGAACCTGTGGAGGATCAACGCAGTCTTGGTTCTTGTAACGGGCTTGTGAATTCTGCATCCGTAGCGTCGCAATGTTCATCATCGATGGCCGTGCTTTTCTTTTCATTCTAGGCATGCCGTGACTCATTCCTCGTGGTACAAGTAATACATCGTGGTGTCAGCTTAGTCGCAATGTGCACATGTATCGTAATCACGGGCATTTATCCATCGCGAACTTGCCACAAATCTTCGGTATATAACAACAATTGTAGCAATACTCTACATAGTTGACAATACGGTCATGCATTTATATCGACAAAGTGAAGGTCATACAACAACCGCCATCGATGGACACGTGACGACAACGTTATGCCTCTTCCGCAAGGTACGTTGTGCATCAGAGCACGTTTGCACGCTGTTTGTGAGTAAAATGTGAGATAGGGTCGATAGCGCGTGGCGTTGGGGTACAATGGGGAGCTACCCATCCAGAGTGATGTCATTGTACCACGGTTGGGCCGGTGAACCTGCGGAGGATCAATGCAGTCTTGGTTTTTGTAACGGGCTTGTGAAGTCTGCATCCGTAGAGTCCCAATGTTCATCGTCGATGGCCGTGTTTTTTTTCTTCTTGTTAGGCATGCCGTGACTCGTTCGTCGTGGTACAAGTAATACTTCGTTGTGTCAGCCTAGTCGCACTGTGCATAGGTGTCATTTTCATGGGCACTTATGCATCGCACACTCACCACAACTCATCGTAATGGATCAACAGTTGCAACAACCCTCTACAGTGTTGACAAGACAGCAAACAACACGTATCGTGCAAAGTCACAGTTGTGCCTCAACAGCTTGACTATGGACGATTTTGACATCGTTGACAATACTCAATATGTACACGATATCTACATGACGAAGAGGGCACATCACACCGCCATGACGGTGTACACCCAAGACAACAGACATCACAGGTAAGCAAGGTAAGGAAGTAAGTGTAATGTATACCATCAGTTGATTCCTGTCGGAATGATGCAAGGAGACATCATTTCCCATCAACCCACCAGAGGTTGAGTTGGAACTATACTGCTCCATCTATTACGCACCATAAGTGTGCCATAGTACCATAACATAGGTGCACACGTAAACGAATACACAAACCAATAGCCGATAGATAGATCAGAAAGTAGCGAAGTAAAAATGAAGATAGGTAGATACGTAAGGAGGTAGTTAACGTTTTTGGTGGTGTAGGGGAAATGCTGGAAAACATTTCTCGAAGTAGCATGCATTACATGCACCACATAGCAATCTACTGGGATGAAAACGTGTAGAGGTAGGCAGCTAGAAAGGTAACTAAAGTGATCGAGGTGAAGGGAAAATGCTGTCGAAATTTGTTTGGCGTAGCTTGCGTTAGACTTACACAAATGACAACGTAGACAGGTCCGAATATAGACAGGTAGACATGTCCACAAATACATAAAGTGTCCCAGGTATAGGACAAACGGTGGCCATAATTTTTTTACGTAGCACTAATTTAAGGTACAAAGGGATAGGTGTATAGAGGTAGGCAAGTAGAAGGTAGTTAAAGTGATCCAGGTGTAGGGGAAATGCCGTCGAAATTTGTTTGGCGTAGCTTGCGTTGGAGTTACACAAATTAAAATGTAGACAAGTACCAAGGTACACAGGTAGACAGGTAGAGAAGTACGTAAAGTTTCCCATATATAGCACAAACGGTGGCAAGATTTCTTTTAGTAGCATTAATTTAAGGTACAAAGGGATACACAGAGGTAGTCATATAAAAAGGTAGTTAAAGTGATCCAGATATAGGGAAAATGCTGTCGAAATTTGTTTGGCGTAGCTTGCGTTAGAGTTACACAAATGACAACATAGACAGGTACGAAGGTAGATAGGTAACCAGGTAGACAAGTACATAACGTGTCTCAGGTATACGACAAACGGTGGTCAGAATTTTGTGGGAAGCATTAAAATATTCTCGACCTATATAAATTAAAGATGTCGCCTAATACAAAGGAAATTGCCATCACAACTGTCCAGCTACATTGCACTTGCTTCCAAAATGTCCATAAGATAACCCCACAAAAAGTTGCCGGAAATGTACATGTTTCCACAAATCTGTCCACATGAGTAGCAATTTATTCTTCCAATGGTAGAAAGACGTCCAAATAACACGTTCATGTCTTGAATACCATTGTCAACGAAGTACACCTTACTACATTACATTCCTGATGTGAGTACAACGTATACCTTTTTTGTATCCACTATCTGAACTCAAATGACCCAACCATACATTAAAAAATAGAGATATAGAAGTAGCAACGCGGACCATGAAAGCGAACTACTTTCTATGTACCGGAAAAGAGGAAGAAAAGTGATAGAACTCATTCCACATTAATTGTAACACACAATATGTTTATGATGTACACAGAGGCGTTAACTATACGTTGAAATACACAAAATAAATTATAACAATTCAATCCAAAATTCCCAAATTTTTACCCATCTCTTCACACCCTTCGTTCATCATGTACATGACCACTCGAATTATACCAAACATATGTTTTTCAGATAAAAAATGGCGCTAATTATACGTTTAAATAATTAAAAGACATTATTTAACTTAAATACAAAGTTATAGTCTTTTCCCCATCTTTTTACACCCTTTCTTCATCATGTACATGATCACTTTCCGCTTTTGACCCGGGAACACCACACAAGGGTGTTCCGTCCGCCCTCAGAAGCCCGACCGGCCGTGTGCGAAGAAATTCGTGCGGACGGACCAATAATAAAATCGGAGTTCTTGCACGAAAAGCGACTGCAATAAGGTTACTATGGAACCCAAAAATGTCGTCAGCGTCAGAGGCGAAGAAAAAGTAGAAAATGAGTTCAACTGGAGTCGAGTCTAATGGTGGCGTCGCCTCATCATTCCCGCGCGAATAGTCGAATAGGACGGTGCAGCCAGCTGTTCGTCTGACAAGATCAGGTTCTAACGCGAGGCGCGAGAACAACTAAATGTAGATAGAAGAAAGTGTCGATAGTGAAAAAGGTAGTTTACCGGAGAACAATTTACGACTTTCGCACGTCGTGAATAAAACCATTTGCGACTCGAATTGCAGCCTGGTAAACTTTTTCTGTTCTTTCGCAAATTCAGAACTGAATACATTGCTTGTTGTCATTGAGGAGCCGTTCTGTGATCTTCACTCTAACCTTCCTTGCCTGTCACGATGCTATTTATTGTTTTTTGCTTGCGAGATTCTGGTGGTAGAAAGCACCTGCACCTGCACCTGTACCTTTGCAAGGAACAAGTAGTTTGAAACGAAAATCGCCAAATCCGCCATGTTTGAACAGATTGACACATTTTGGCATAGCTTTCCGCTTCGGATCTACAAAAGCCACGTCATAACTTTTTGGTTCTTAAGATACCCCGTGATGGCCAGGGGGGTGTATTGTCTCGTTACAATATAGCCCGACGAGACGGATATCTTATAATGTAACAATATACCCCGTTTCCGTACTGAGTGGTTTCTGATGTTTTGAGAATTGTTTCTGTTGAAAAACACGTCCTACGTAACAGGTGGAAGAGCCTCCCATCGTCTGGTGTCGTTCGCAGGCTTGTATTCTCAACCCCTTTGTCCGAATGATTTCATACAATGTATGCGCCCACCCCCCGACCCCCGCCATTTTTGAAGAAGTTTTTTGATAAGTACATCTGATAATTATAGATTTTACATTGAGAGATTCTAATGAAGTCGCACGATGAAGTAGCTGGACGTTGACCACGTACCTAACGGGGTAGCCCAGGAAAGAAAATCCAGCCGCCTGTCTTTTTAATCACAAATTGCTCCAAAAGGGTATTGATGTAATAAAAGTCGTATCAAGGGACGAACGCGAATCCAAATCTTTCGAAGGGAGTGAATGGTGTTTTAAAATATCCGGAACGGGGTACCTTGTAATGTTGCCGTTCCAAGGAAACCTCGCATCACTTGCATCAGCCTGACAGGTGCTTCCTAACCTATCATGCTGAGGTGCAGTCTGTGATGCCTCGGAAGCCCTACCTCAATATGTTCTGTGAAACAGTCACAAAACTCAATGATCGATCTCACCGCACCTCGTACGTAGGGACCAGGTTCAAGAGGTTCCCTTTTCCCAGTTTGAAGTTTGGTTCAGTAAGATCCTCTTGGGTTCATTGCAGACTTACGCGACGAAGCAATGTGACACAAGCAGTGGTGTCCTGAAAACGGGTTCTGTCAAATTATCAAACTGTGTGGGTTGCTCTGACCACCCTCCGATATGGCTGCCGCAAAGTTTCCTTGCTAGGACCGAATACACCTTCGACCACGATCATCTTGGATATCATTGAACCGTCCGATGTTGAAAGCGGAAGAGTTCAAATGATAGGCAACGACCACGATCGAATATCGGGTTTGGACACGGAACCCGGTAATTACGAGTCGTACCCGATGTGACCCTCGTTGAAGAATCGGGGATCTTTGGCGTATTCGGTCTGTGGCGATCGAAGGGGTGTGTTACATGATGCCATAGGTTGTCCAACACATTCGAACGTCGAAGTTTGGAAGTTGAACAAAACATCCAGATTTCCCGGATTCACAAACCAAACTCGCGCAACCCCCCTTCAACGTACAATTTCGAACAGGTCGCTCTACCTTTCAGTTTTTAGTGCCCAAAAGCCCTGTCTTCACTTTTTTGGTTCCAATAAGCCCCGCGATGGCCCGCAAGGTAGATTGTTTCATTACAATATACCGTGACATGAGGGGTACATTGTAACGTCGCAATACACCCCGTTTCCGTATTGTGTCGTCTAAGGTATTTTTAGCATTTTTCTTGTTTCTCGGAACACGTCCTAAGAAACAGATGGAAAAGCCTCTTATCGTCAGGTGTCGTCTTTGAATTGCTCGCGTGTTTGTTTTTCAACCCCCCCTCCCCAAATGACGACGTGCAATACATCCGCCCACCCCCCGCCTTTATGGAAGGTCCATTTACTTCATGAAATTGTTTGATAACAATAACAATTTCATATTGAAAGATTACACTGAACTCGCAAAATGGAAATGTCTGGACAATGACCATGTACTCGACGGGGTACCTTGTCACCGACACTCTGGCTGTAGGGCGTCCTGAATTCAAAGTTTTGAGGTCAGGGCTTATGGATACTAAAAACAGAGATACGGGGCGAATGAAGGTCAAAATCCTTCGAATGGGGTGGATAGCATTTTTTAAAATCTAGAACGGGTACCTTGTAACATTCCCGTTTGGAAGTTATAAGGAACATGCACATTCTCGACTAGCATCGAGAAGAGCAATGTTTCCTCGAGATGAACGGCAAGACTCCCAGGTATACAGCCATCCTCTACAACGACACTTTAATATCCACAATGAGAAAAACGTCATCTCATCGACCCGACCATTCAGGAAGAGAATAAGAGGTGAACGTAAATATCTCAGATTAAGATATACTTGCAAAAAAGCCCCATAAGGTGAAGGTTAATTCCCTTACTTGAGTATTGACTTTTTGTTTTTTCATGCGGAAGAAGAAATAAACTTGAGTAAGTTATTCATGAATTTCTTACAAGCATATTTTTAACTGAAGCAACATTAAAAATAATGTAAAGTGATAGTTTGTTCAAATTAAAAAGTTTCCACGTTGAAATTAATCAATACATTAAAGCTTAAGCCATCCTTACAGGTGGTTAAAAAAGTAACCTATTAAAAAAACATAAAAACATTTTTGATGAGAAAACTAGGACCACATGAAGTTAAGGACCCTTTTATTCTCAACCAAGAATAAATTGTGCACCCATAGGGAATCAAATATGAATTGAATTATAAATTCCTTATGCATTTCTCATGTCTCATGGAATCAAACACGAACAAAACGGTGGAAAGTGAACTAAGTAATTAATTCGAAGCATCTAGTAATCTAGATGAATGTGTAGGTTACATGATGACCTAAAATTTTAATTCATGGTGAGTGGTGAATGAATTACAAATGGTCAGGCGATCGATGCTACTAGTCGAAAAGCATGATTCACAAGGATTTCCTTAGCCAAGGAATCCATAATTAAAGAAAGAACATAACACCATCACCAAGTTTTCCTAATTGGATAACTTTAGTTCTATATTTGAAATGAAATAAATCCAAGGGAAAAAATAAAAATCAAAACTAGCAGGGCTGTTTTTGAAAACATATCACATGAAACAAAATTTCTTTTTTACCTAATTTTGAAATGAAGGGTTGGAGTGTTTCATCATATTTCCTCATTAAAAAGCATTACAATGGCCTGTCCAAGGGGATTAAGTATCTTCTTCCACTATATTATGAGAAATATAGGTTTGAAATTAGATTCAAATCAGGTTATACATGACAAAAGAAATACAAACTTACATGTCTTATATACCTAACCAATGAAGCCTTGAAATCTTAGAAAACCGAATTAATTACAATGAAGAAAGAATGAACAATACACTGAGCTCCCTTAAAAAAGACTAGTGTTTTTTGTCTGATAAAAATTCCTTTTTCTTAAACTATCTTTTAATTGTTTTGACCAAAGAAAAAATAAATTTTTGTTGTATCATTTTCATAAAGTTACAATTGTTTCATAAAAAATTAAATATTCTGACATATAAATTATTTAGAAAAAGTGTTTTCATTTATTTTACGGATCCTTAAACTTATGGTATGAGGTATTTTAGCGCACCTTATCTACTTTACGATTGAAACCTCCCTGAATTAATTGGTTGGTGCCTTACTATAAATAATGCATGAAATAAACAGGTTTGAAAAACAAAAGAACATTAGAGGGAAGTTTTATACTAAGGGGACATGTGAAGCTCAACTTCTTATCATCAAGTGGGATAGATCAAACATTAGTCATTTGTTCATGAAAAAATGTTGCTTCCATTTTTGGGTGGCCCGTGAAACTCCTAAATCCGGCCAAAATGTAATGAGATATTGTTCTCAAATAGCTTAATTTGATTATTCTTTTGGTAATGTATCATTGGTATGAATTGTATTGGAAAGAAAGAATGAACTCCTTGATAGGTTACACCATTGGCTGAAATTCTTGTTGATGGAACTGAAATGTTTTTGCTTTTCCTTTCCAAGCCATAAAGCGAGGATGAGGATATGCCGTTACATTTGTCTGTTTCTTTTGTCGGAATTGGCAAAACAACAATTTCACCTACTTTCGGTCTTGGTCATGTTTGAAATGATTGTGTCTGATCGGAACACATTCTGTCCGAAGGAGGATGTTTGTCTGTTTCCCTCACGGGTTAATCAACCATCGATCTTCTTTATGCTTTTGCTTTGGCGGTCAACAACACCTAAAGAATCTCTGCATTCACCAGAATTTCTGTCCGATGTCGACAGGATGCGTTGTTGGCATGTGGCTTGTCCCTTAGCGCATGTTGATGGCCTTGATGAGTCGTCCAGCGTGCCGTTTTGGCGCCTTCTACCGTTCTCATCGAGCCGCCACTCCGGATGTCGGCGGCACTGCGGCGCGCGGCAAGGAAGAAACTGCGTCGGAGCGGGGGGCAGAAGGCTGCCGGCGATCCCTTCGGGCAATGAACTACGCATCTGCCAAGCCTTCGTCGGCCATCCAGGCCCACATCATCCCTCACCGCGAGGTCCATGGCACCCTTGACGCTCCGCGGGATGCCATGCGTTCCGACGTCCACCGCCACCAGGCCCACCGCCACCGGGCCTGCTGCTGCGGACAGGGCCGGCAGCGATTAGTCGTGACCAGCAGATGCTTCTCACACTCACGACTGCTGGGTGTGCAGCGAGGGCTGCACTGGCAGGATCCTTCCCCTGTGCGGAGTGTCATAAATGCTGCCGAAGTCATCACTTCAGCCATATGAAAATAGGAAGTGAGGTAGACAATTGAGTTGAAGAGTCGCGTCGTCTTCCCACCGGAAGGCGCGATCCTCCCTTCGGCAGGTGATTGGTGTCATACCTTCCGCCTGGACAACTCCGCGGCAAGTAACTGGCGAATGCCTGCACGTCCCCAGTGGACGCTCTTGCCCTCTTCCTCAATGGTAAGCGTGCAGTGCCATCTCTTGGCACCATCGGTTGCGCCTCGGACGTGTCCTTGCGGGAGAGTCGGGATGTGGTTGGCAGAAGACAGGACTGCTGTTGTCGTCGCGTTCAGTGCGCCGACTTGCTAAGTCAGCGATCTCCTTCCTTGGTCAGGTCGCAAAGCAAGCAGCGTATACCTGCATGTTGTCGACGTGCGCTTCGTGCATATGCGCCTCATTTCCCCTCTAGCGGCAGACCAACGTAACATAGCCAACGTGCTGTGTCGCGTCGCACCTCCGAAATGCTGGCTGGCTTGCGCATTAGCACCGTGATCTGTGTGCTTAATGTGTCATTACTTTGCATGCCGTCGGGATCCCAAAGGGGCCAAGCTGCCTATTCTGATGCCGCCTTGCCGCGAGTGCTCGGCGCACTCCTTGAAAGTAGCGAGGACTCAGTGTCTTCTTTGCCATGCGCACACGTCGGCATTCCATTCTTTTCCTGATTAGAAAGATCATTTGTTTCATTCAACACCCATTTTCGTGCTCTCCCTATCTTCCCTCTTGTTCCCCGATGCAATTGCTTTGTTTGCCCCGCAGGGTCCTTCACAAGCCCGGCACAGGCTATGCAGCGTCGCAGAGCGGCGCCGCGGCCGTGCGCAGCGACGGCTCTACGCAGCAGCAGCCGCATTGACGCTGGTGGCGGCGCTCCTCGCCTCGCCGTTGGCAGCCGTCGAGGCGCAGACGAAGCCGCCGCCTCCGAAGGCTGCAGTGAAGAGCCCGCCTCCCAAGGCAGCGGCCAAGAGCCCTCCTCCAAAGCCAGTTGTAAAGAGTCCGCCACCGAAGGTAGCAAGCCCTCCACCGAAGCCCAAGAGCCCCCCGCCGAAGGTAGCAAGTCCTCCCCCCAAGGTGGCAAGCCCTCCGCCGAAGCCCAAAAGCCCCCCGCCCAAAGTCAGCAGCCCCCCACCAAAAGCGAGCAGCCCGCCCCCAAAGGTCGTGCCGAAGAGCCCACCCCCCAAAGCAGCAGCAAGCCCTCCGCCCACGGCCTTGCCCAAGAGTCCCCCGCCCAAGACTGTGCCCAAGAGCCCTCCTCCGGCGAAGAG
>SZWC01004927.1:96106-152136 GCA_023375785.1 Penium margaritaceum
GTAGCATTTCTGCACTGCAATCCTTTTGCCATTCTACCTGGCCGCATCACACTCACAAGACTCATCAAGAATGGTGCAGCAGCCTTCAGGAAGAAGCTGAGGAAGATGTTTGCCCTTGTGTGCACGGGGGTCTCATTCACCACAGACGGTTGGCAGAGTGATGCCAACCACAAGTACTTGGGCATAACTTGCCACTGGATTTCCGAGTGACAGATGCAAAGTGTGGCGTTGGCTTTTCCCTCATGTTCAGATGATGCCACTGCTGCAGCTGTATTTGACCTCTTCTCTGCCGCAGTGAAGGATTGGGGACTGTGGGACAAGATGTATTGTCTCACGGTGGACAATGATTCCGTGAATGATAGCATGGTGGACAATTTCCTTGTGCTCCAGAATGACAACTTCAGCAAGGATGGGCACATCCACTGCATGGGGCATGTGCTCAACCTTGCTGTCAAGGATCTGATTGTGGTGCCTGAGGTGGAGGAGCATCTGAAGACCGCGCGGGACATTGTGAGCTATGTGAGCCGCTCGGCCAAGAGAGAGTTTTCAGTGCTGAATGCATGCCATGCGCATGGAGTGAACTACTTGTCTTTGCACCAGGACACTCCAACACGTTTGAATTCCACACTGGACATGTGTGAACGCGTGGTGAAGATCAAGGACGTGCTGGATGAGTAGTTGCAGCCTCGAGAGCCCAGTCTCATCCCCAGTGGGCAGGGGTGGGAGCTGCTGGGCCTGGTCATTGCAATCCTCAAGCCCTTCAAGGGCTTCACAGAGGATATTTCTGGTCAGGATTACCCCACGCTGTCCCTGGTCCTTCCATTTTTCAGCAACATCTTGCAGCGCCTCCATGGCTGGCGCCTCAAGGCCGGGGCAGCCGAGAAGAAGCGCGAGAGGAAGGCGGTCCTTGATGCCAACGAGAAGCTGCTGCTGGTGCTGGAGCCGGGCCTGAAGAGCTGTGTGGACAAGGTGAGATGGTTNTGGACTGTGGCTGCTGTTATGTTTCTGGTGATG
Source organism: Penium margaritaceum (assembly GCA_023375785.1). NCBI lineage: Eukaryota > Viridiplantae > Streptophyta > Zygnematophyceae > Desmidiales > Peniaceae > Penium > Penium margaritaceum. The sequence goes on from SZWC01004927.1 coordinate 97,121, forward strand.
TTGTGGTTCTGCTCCTAATGTTTTGATTGTCTTTGTCGTTGGTGCAGTTGGAGAAGTATGTGAAGAAGGCCAGCCTGCGACACGTGGTGGCAACCGCGCTGGACCCGAGGTTCCGCTTCCGCTTTTTTGAGCGGGTCCACAAGGTGAGGTGGGGGGTTTGTTGCTTGGAGGGTGGGCTGGGTGGTGGTGGTGTTGTATCCGTCCCAAACTTTGTTTAAGAGTCAGAAAGTGTATGCTTTGTTTGTAGTGTCATTTGATGTGTCGCTTTAACATTTTCTGAACCTGTTTTGTGCTCATCATTTTATGCAGCTGCTCGGCATCAAGACCGTGGTGGAACTCGAGCTGAAAGTCATGGACTTCATGAAGCCGTACTTTGCAAGGGTGCAGGCCAAGAGGGAAGCTAAAGCAGCAGCAGCAGCAGAGGAGGCAGCAAGGGCTGCAGCAGAAGCAGCAAAGGCAGCCGAGGATGAGGTGGTGCCAGAGGACGAATCTGGCAGTGCAACCCCTGCTGCAGCCACATCAAGCAGCCAGGCACAAGACCTCAGTGGTCCTGCAGCAGCCGCCAAGCGTGGGCGGCAGAAGCGGAAGAAAGTGAGCATGCTAGAAGTGGCTTTGGAAGATCCAATGGAGGACATGTTCGAGGAGCCTGAGGTGGAGGAGAAGGCCATAGCACCAGACACGTTGGAGGAAGAGGTGGAGGGTTTCAAGAAGAACGCTAGGGGAGGACGGAAGATGAACGTTCTTAGATTCTACAGGAGAAGCAGCAGCTGTATCCAACCTTTTCACTGTGTGCACTTGACGTTCTGGCCGTGCCAGCCACCAGCACTCCCAGCGATAGAATGTTCTCGCTGGGGGGCCGGGTGGTCACTGATTTCCGCCACTCTTTGTCGCAGATCACTGTGCAGGACCTGCTGTGTTTAAAGACATGGATAAACAACCCGGCACTGAAGGACTTCCCAGTCCATCCCTCGGGTACTGTATCTGAGGAGCTGGAAGAGGTGGAGCACAAGGAGAGGGTAGCCAGGAGGGCTGCTCGAAAAGCAGCGAAAACAGGGGGCCTAGCTGCAACAGTTGTTGCAGACTCTGATGGTGATGGAGGGGAAGATGGAGAACAGGGAGAAGAGGCAGACAGCACAGACAGTGGGGAGGACAATGACAGTGAGGAGGATGAGAATGACCATGAGGGCGAGGACGAGGAGGATGCGGAGAAGGATGATGATGTGGTCGAGATGTCGTAGACATGATATGTTGAAATGTGATTGCCAATAGTCTTCATTTCTAACGTCAAGTTCCTCATTTCTTTTCACTTTTCCATGTTCCCGTGCTCTGTTCTTGTCTTTCAGAAGTAGTGCCATGGAATGGAACTCGTGTTATCACAAAATGTGAATTGACTGTGTAATGGATTACACACAAGTTAGTGTATCAAGCAGATCTTAGGTGTATGAAGCACCTGCACATAGACTTAGTGTTCTGGTCAACAACCAGCAGGTTTCATGCTAAGTATGTGTATTGTGTTATGAGGCTGTGTCCTGTTGTTGGTGAAGGAACAACAGTATGTACACTCGGAATATACACACTATGTTCTATAACTGGTACTGGAACACCCATGACTCAGTCATGGCTGAAAGAGGTGAAAGTGAAAGAGGTGAAAGAGGTGAAAGTGATTGTATGAACACATTGTGTTATGGATGCAAATGCGGAAAACACATAGTTTGCACCATATGCCTCACACAAAAAAAAGATTGACACAAGGACTCGCGAGTCAAAAGAAGGTGGACTCGCGAGTTTATGGACTCGCGATTCTGGGCCCAGACTCGCGAGTCCGAGTCGAAACCCGCACGCGGACTCGCGAGTCCGAGTCCAGGTCCGGACTCGAACTCGTGACCCGAGTCCTTAGTCCAGAATCGCGATTCTGGACTCGTGAACAGGCTTAGGGACCGGGCATGGAGGAGGCAACCCCCTTGCCCAGGCAGGCCCTCAGAGCTAGTTCCTCAAAGCTCAGAGGGCGGCGAGATGAGCTAAGGCTGGCATCGGCGCTGAAGCTCATGCCCTGGAGGGCGGCATTGGCCTCACGCGCTCTGCGTTGTGCCTCCAGGTGGATGAAGGGGGCTCGCAGCATCTCCTCCTCACCCTCCTCGCCAGAGTTTGAGAGGGTCTCCGCAACCTCGTCTGCATTGCCGCCGTGAGCAAGATGATCTTTGCTTGGGTCTACGGATGGGTGCTGCTGCTGCTGCTCTATCTGCTGTTGCTGGAGCAGTAAGCCCCTGATCAGGTCTTGCAGCTCAGCAACCTGCTTCGTCAAAGTGTTGCGGCTCTCCGCGTGTAAGTCAGCTAGTGCGCGTACTTGGCGCGCCAATGCTGTTGGGCTCGGCGGCCGCTACTGCTGCTGCTGTTGCGGTGGCTGCTGCTGATGTTGCTGCTGCTGTAGTGGCTGCTGCTGCTGCTGCTCCTGCTGTTGTTGCTGCCGCTGTGGCGATGTTGGCGGCGGCCAACGTAGGCCGCTGACCGTGCTGCCCTCGGTAGCTGTGTCGGTAGCGGCACAAGAGGGGGTAAGCTTCGGCATGGCGGCCTGTCCCACACCCCTCTTTTTTCTTTTCTTCTTTGTGTTGTTGCAAAACACTTTGCCGTGGAAACTCTCCTCCGCGAAGCTCCTCCGCGGACCCTCTCTGCGGAACCCCTCCTCGGACCCCCTCCGCGGTGCACTTCACCGCGAAAGTTCACTGCAGATTGTCGCAGATCGTCTTGGGCTGGCCGCGGTCGCGTTGGTCGTGTCGGCGCGGAGTCGACAAGAAGTGCCTCAAGCTGCCACCGTGGTCGAGTCGATGCGGAACGCGTCGGAGTACCGCGAGCTGCTGGGGCACCTCCGTAGGTGTGTTCCGCGACCACCGCAGGGCCGCCACGTCTATCGACTGCAGAGTCACCGCGGAGCTGCCGCGAACTCGCGACGGTAGTTCCATCACGGAGCACCACTGGTGTATTCCAAAACCGCCGCGGAGCAATTCGATCAGTCGCCGATCCACCGCAGAGTACTACGGATCTGCCGCAACATTGTCACCGCAGAGTGGCGGGTTCGGAACGCCACGTGCGATCGCGGTGGATCCGCGACACTCCCGGTGCGTTCCGTTGCGGTCGTGGAGCTACCGCGTCCATTGAACCACAGAGCACCAAGGAGTAGGTACTGCTTCCGCGGAACGGTCGCTGCGGAGCTGTAAGAAACTTGTCGCGGAGTTCTAAAAAGAACGGCCAGAACGGTGATGGTTCCTCCTAGGACCTTTCGACGAGACAGGGGGTGCTGCTGCTGTTGCTCCTCAAGGCAACGGCTGCGGTCGCTCACTGCTACGGCGGTTGCTGCGCCTCTGCTACGTAGCTGTGCGAGCACTGACTCGCGGCTCTGATACCATGAGAGACAGCTTCCTAGCAGTGCTGTCGCTGGCGTAGCAATACAAGCCTGCCAGCTAACTCACTAGTACACACAGGTGAAGGTGAGAACATCAAGGGGTTGGCTAGGGACACAAACACAAGTGTCAGAAGCTGGAAATGTTGAAATACATAGAAGGAAGTGACAACTGAGGTCTGGGCAACCTAAATAGCATCACGCACCTAGTGCACACACACGCGGCGCACAAGGGCACTTTTTTTCTAGTAGGACAAAACAGTGGCAAAAACACAGTCTTGGCCATAATTCCCTGTAGACATGTTAGAACGACGAGCCGTTTGAACCACGACGGCCTCGTCAACAAGATCTACGTCCTGATAGACTGCACACCTACGTGCTGTGACACATCACGAATCAAAAAAATACGGAAGTCTTCTGGGCGCCTATGGCCGTCGGCCGCCAGCCTTCTGCCACCGTCGCCAGTCTCAGGGTTCTGCACGTGAATGGACATGAGCCGAGGGGTCACCGTAAGCTGTGTACGACACACACAACAACAGCATCTACCCATGACTTTGGGTCAGGTCGAGGTCCACACAACACTCCCCCTGAGCAGATGAACCTGGTAGCGATGTCCTCGATGAAGATGCTGATGCCGAAGTTGAATAGACCGTGGGCAATGAGTCATGTGGTGTGTCCGTCATGTAGAGATAGCTCCCCCTGTCACGTGCAAGTCTGCTCCCCCCCTGAAAGACGAAGTGGTGTCGATGGCTACGACTCCTCACGTCGCTACAGCATCACCTAGAATGTACCAGTCCTCACGTGACTGCCAAGGGTCCCAACTCACAGTCTCTCCTCTCTCTGCTCTACCACGATGCATCTGTGTAAGAAGGAGGAAAGGGAATGGGCAAGTAATACGCAAGCGTGGATGAAGTGGCAGAGCTGGACTCCGAGGCGAGATAGAGCACCCTGAGGCACACGGGTGTACCGCCGGAAGAGGAAAGCTGGAGCGACGAACCGGATCACCACTCGCCGATGAAGATGACGATGGGGCAGGTGAGTCGGGTGGATGAAGGTGTGTGATGACAATTGTAGAAGAAGGAGGAGCGATGATGGGGCCAACAGGAGCGAGGATGGTGGAAGCCAAAGGCACGCTCACCTCTCCTATGACAGTGTCTCTAACGGATGTCATACTCAGAGCTCGTACAAGATCCTCCCCGATTATAGGTGTGCCAGATGCTGCTGGCGGAAGGCTCCTGTCGATAGCAGTGATGCTCCCCTCCTCTGAGAATTGCTCACGCGCTACCATCATCTCCCTCTGTAGCATGACTACACGCTCGTGCAGATCAACATACTCTGTCCCAGACATGTCGAGGTGGCACATGTCGACCTGGTGTAGGATAAACTCTGCCTCACTGGATGCTGCACATGCAGACTGTACAACTTGTGAGTACATCACCATCTACATCTCTGCTGCTTAAGATGATGGAACTGGTGCTGCTACATCCTCCTGGGAGTCAACCAAGGTCGTAATGTGGTGAGACGCTGGAACATCGGATGCAGCTGCAGGTGTCGCATCGACATCACACCTCGTGTCTGTCATGCGAGGAGTGAGCGGTCGCATGCCAAGAGAGAAGGAGAAGGAGGAGTCTTCAGAGTCCGTGGAGCATGTGGAGATATCGTCCGTGCAGGTACGGCCACTCCCAACATCCATGTGATCAGCAGGTTCACCAACAGGTGAAAACGAGGGGGCAGAACTGAGCTCCTGCTGATGAGGTGACTCCATCCGTGTATATGGATCTGGCCCAGTATCCTGGATTGCCGCCGTAGTGGACACAGGTGTGTAGGAATCTGGCTTGACAATGCCCGTCAAGCCGACCAACAAGCGCAATTGGCGCTCACGCACAGTCTTGCCAGGAAGGGTGGTCACTGCCACTTGCTCAATAATGGAGTGAAGACCACCATGTGACTCCGTCATGTGTGTCGCTGCTCCGTCCTGTGCACGGGACGTAGACTGTGGGAACATAGGCGACTCCTCATGTTGAAGCTGGTCCTCAGGTAGCGTGGATGACACGGTGAAGCCTACTGAGTCTGCTGTAGCACATGTCCCAGTGACATCTCTCAGATTTGCTTCTCTCAAGAATGCCTCAACCTCCAAAAGACCGGCCAGCCGACTCTGCTCATGCACTATGACCGCTGTTGGGCTGGAGTGAGTCGCGTGCGCCAATGCCCTTGGAAATCCGTGTGGGGCATCCTGATCCGTACGGGACTCGTGTGTCACTGCCAAGCCTCTACCTGTCGGAGTCGCGAGTGGCACCGCCAAGGCATGCGGGACATGCACTCCTATTGATACAACGTGCAGCTCCAAAATGTCCGGCTGCTGCCCCAGCGTAGATGTCAACCTCAATGACGTGCACAACCCAAGTACTCCAACACCCACCCGACTGGTGTGAGTCGTCTCCACACTCTCCCCCAAAAGTCCGGTAGATACACCCCGATCCATACGGGACTCCTGTGCCACCCCTAGGCCTCCACCAGACGGAGCCGTAGGTGGCACCGTCCAGCGACGCTGTGCTTGCGCTCATCCTGATGTCACCTTCTACTGTGGAAGATCTGGATCCAGCCTAGATGATGACAGGCAAGTTTCCACCATGAACGCCATGTCGGGATCAGACTCCACGACATGTGTTATCACCGTATCAACTAAGTCTGCCTAAGCGGACGCTGGGGCACCATAGCCTGGCGCGAGTGCGGATCCTGTCGCTATGGTCACAAGAGGCAATGCGTTGTGACCACACTCCTCCTCGACAGGTACAGCAACAGAACTCGAGGAGGTGGAGGATGTATCGAACCCGGCGTGAGTACGGCGTGCGGAGCGCTGACGCCGATGCTGCGGGGACACACGACTGGAACGACTGCATGAAGACATTTCATCGAGAGGTGGCATCGTGGTCACAGGAGAGTGGAGGATTGAGAGGATGGTGGAAGCCTGGGACAGGCCGACTGGTGAAGCTCAAGGGACACCATCGAATGAGGAAGAAAGAGAGGATGAAAGAGATGTGGTCAAGGAGGCCGTCGATGAACGAGGAGTAGAAGTACGGTCGGTGACAACGAGGTCACAAAGCCGCTGCATCATCTGCCTCAGGCTGTGGATCTCGGCGAATATGGTCGGCAGAGGTCCAACTAGGGGATCTACCAATGCTGGCAGATCCGCATGGTGTGGAGGACGCATGCTCGGACGAGGCTGAAGCCAAGGTGGATGCGAGTCGGGAGGGCGCGTCCACCAGCGACGCCAACCATGACGTCCATCACCATAGTAGTAAACGGTGAACACGCAAGGTGCCTGCTCCGATGTCCGCGCACTCATCTCGTGCGCTGGACGATGGATAGGTACCGAGGGCACCTACTCTTGGTGGTAAAAACCAAGCCACGGGAGAGAATGAGGCTAGTAGGTACTGTCACTCTTGGAGGTCATGACATCTGGGTCAGCAAATGTGAGTAGACGGGACGAGATGTACTACCACAGAATGCCCGTAGACTAGAATCTGACTAACTGCGGCTACTTATGCTACTGCCACTAGCGAGGACTACTCCAAGACGAGGAGGGGTGGCGGCTGCAGGTGTGGCTGGTGCTCCAAGCGGTAGACGACCCAGCCCTCGGAGATTGAAAGACTCGAATCCGCTGTCGAACCTATAGAGTGAAGTGCGTGCACCAATCCACGGGCCCCAGGCGGACGCCCGTCTAGGACGTGTCTCCAAAAAGAAGTCGCCGCCGGCGACACTCCGCTGTCGGCTGAGAAGGCAAAACTACAAGTGCTGGTGCAGCCGCCGCACTATGTTGTCGTCGACACTCCACCGCCACCGTCGTTTTTGCTACGGAAGCTGTTGTCCTTGGTATTACTGCTAAAAGTACAAGTGTTGCAGTCGTTGCTGGACGGGTTGCAGCTGCAATTGTCAGCGGGAAGGATTGAAAGTTTTTTTTGGTCGTTATTCTCTTGCCCTCAGGCCCCCTTTTGTGTTTTTTTTCTTTTGCCCTAACCCTCCACCTCTTTTTCTTTTCATTTTCCTCTGTGCTCGCCTTTAGGTCTCGCTACTCCATTTTTTTCCCCTTTTCCACGCGCTTTCAGGCGTACCCCTTTTTGTATTTTTTGTTACTCGCCCCCCCTTTTCTCGATTGCCCCTAAGGTGGGCAAACGGAGAAAAAAAGGAGGGGGGGGGGTGTCCGGCTTGTCCGGCCCTTCCTCTCGTGCACGCTTTCTCGCTTGCTCGCTCGCTCAGCGAGCGAGCGAGTGAGCGAGTGTGGGGCGGGGCGGAGGAGGGAGCGAGGAGGGAACGGGAGGGAGGGGTCCGTCCCTCTCTGCCGTCGGCCCCTCTGTCGGTCGGCTGACGGAGCCGACGGGACCGACGGGCCCCTCTGAGGGCCCCCCCAGAGGTTCTCGACGGAGCCCTCCGAGGACCCCCTCAAGAAGAAGGGAAGGGGGCGAATGGGGCCGACGGGCCCCCTCAGAGGGCCCCTCCCTCAGAGGAGGCAGTAAGGCCCTCCTCATAGCGGCAGTAGCAGCTACAGCGGTAGGTGCGGCTGCTATGGTTGTTGTTGTTGCTGCTGATGCTATTGCTACTACTATTTCTTCTAATGCTATTTCTGTTGCTGCTGCTCTACGCAGCATCTACTGCTGCTGCTTGCTGTTGCCGCTGCTGCTGTTGCTGCTGCTTGTTGCTGTCGCCGCTGCTACTTGCTGCTCGTGCCGCTGTTGTAGCTGCTGCACGCTCCTGCTGCTGCCGTTGCTGCTGCACGCTGCTGCTGCTGCCACCGCTACTGTAGTGGCTGTTGCTGCTACTGCCATATGCTGCTGCTGCTGCTGACGCCGCTACTGTAGCGGTTGATGCGATGCTGTAGCTACTGTGGCTTCGAGCGACTACGCTGCCGCTGTTACGCCTACTACGTGGCACTGTAGCTGCCGCGGATGCTTCGCTGCTGTTGCTATTGCTGTTTTTGCCACAGTCGCTAGTGCTGATGTTCACGGCTCACCGCCCTTGTGGCGTTCACGTGTAGTCGTTTCACGCTCCCTCACCCTGCTGCCGGTGTGGCGCCACGTGGCGCGTTCTCTTTGCGTTCCGCCCATTACTGCTCCTTCTGCTGCTCACACGCCCCCCTGTGCTCTGATTCCAAATTGGAAATGATTTCAGGGCATGCAGGCCCATGCAAAAACAAACATGAGCTCTGTGTGTGAGTGCGATGCAAGACGACAAGAATTTGGCTAGGTCTGGAACGCTGAATATAAAAGAACAAGGAGAGTTTACAAATAAGCCCCTTGCGGGCTTATATAGGGACGTCGACAGCTAGCCGCACCGGGCCCTGTCACCCCTTCTGAACTCAAATGAGTCAACAGGGAGAACACACTCCATACACCATGAGAGCAACAAAGGTGGTCTCCTCCAGGCACCGGAATAGCTCTCCGAGTGCCCGGGTCACGACCACGGAGAAAATATGAGCAGTGCCAAAAAATCTCGTAATCAATGTCCAGACATCACAGAAGGCTTTCCAAACATCGGAAGCCCCACAACAGCCATTGGGTCTCCTCGTCGCACTGGTACAGTCCACATGGTGCGCGGGTCTCAACCCACCAAGAAAACTCTCATACATCCTGACAAGCCCACATGGCTGCCAGAACGCATCGACCGCGTCTCGCCGCCATTGTAGTAGGTGCTGGAGAAGTCTCGGTGCAATCCGGAGGCCCGTCGTGTTGTCACGCCCTTGTCTACCATATACCCTGTATGTGGGTGCATTGGTAAAAGAGTGGTGTGTCGTGACGGGTGGAAGCCACATAAACCAACAGTTGCGCCTCTGTACCTGCGCCTTTGCGCCTGCACCTCTATGCCAGCGCCTCCGAATCTGTGACTCTCCACTTGTGCCTCCACGTCTGCACCAACGCGCATGCGCCTCCCTACCTGTGCATCCACTCCTACACCTTTGCAGTTGCTCTTTTTCGCATGTGTCTCCACACCTTTGCCTCTGCGCGTAGACCTCCACACCTGCGCCTCCATTCCTTTACCTCTGCATCAATGCCTCTATGCCTGCGCCTCCTGGCCTGCGCCTACACTCCTGCACCTACTTGCCTGCGCCCAAGCACTTGCATCTCCGTGGCTGTGCTGCTGCACCTACGTCTCCATGCCTGAGCCACCACGTCTGCGCTTCGATACCTACGCCTCTGCGCCAGCGCCTCCATGCTTGCACTTCCATGCCGATGCCTCTTCACACACGCCTTTGCGCTTGAGCCTCCCCACCCATCGCACATGTGCCACCGTGCCCGCACGTCCTTTCCCGGGCCTTACCGCCTTCGTCCCCACGCCTTCATTTTTCCCCTGTTGTTGTGTGTGTTGTACACGGCTTACGGTGACCCCTCGACTAATGTTCTTTCACACGTAGATCCCTGACATGGCTACGGTGGCAGAAGACTGGCGGCCAGACGGGGACCCAGAAGACATCCTTCTCAGCTAGATTCATGCTGTGGGAAAACACATAGGTGTGCGGCCTATCAGGTTGTAACTCTTGTCGATGCGGCAATTCTGGTTCAGACGACTCGCTGTTTTGACTTGTGTGCAGGGAATTGTGCCCAAAACTGTATTTCCGCCACTGTTTTGTCCTGCTAGAAATTGTGCGCCCCGTGTGTGTGTGCACCCACTAGGTCTGAGACACCATTTAGGCTGCCTAGGCCTCAGTTGTTAGCTCTCTCTGCACATTTGCTTGTAGCCAGACGCATCGATGCGTCGTGCTAGTTGTTGGTTTTCGTGCATCTCTCATTGTACTCTGTTGTATCCTCCCGTCTTGTGTACATCAGCGTGCAGATGACTAACAACGAGACTCGACGCTGCTGGAGTGTCGCTCGGTGGAGCCGACGCGCGCTGAGGCCCACTCACCGTTCGGTGGAGCCTCCTCCTGTTGACATGGTGTGCCCCTTGCGATGAGTGTCATTGATCGTACTCCCTAATTAGACCACTGAGGAGTTGTCGAACACCTGATCTGACTGTAGATTTGGATTCTTTGGATTTTCCCATGCAGGATCAAGCTTTGAATCGCTTGATTTGAGTGAGTAGTTCGCCTAGCCCGAAAATCGGGTGACGAGCGTGTGGAATCTGGTACCTGCCATAGGTGGCGGGATAATCCACCGCCAGTGATCCGAGTTCGTCTCCAACAGGCTCGAAAGGCACATGGGCCATGAAGGAATGGATGTGGATGGTCTCGTGGACCAAGGCAAGCCCCTCCCCACGTTGGAATGACAGGAAGGGCGCTTTGACAGGCAACCGTCAAAGCGCCTCCCGTCGAAACGCCTCCCGTCACTCCTATTCGTGGGCATGGTGGGCGGCTCGGTTCCACCAAGGGTTACTTCGACGGTCGTAGCAGGGGCTCTACTGCTCCAATTTGGGCTTGCTTGAATGCATTGGAAAGCTTAGATCACAGGCTATAAGAATCTGATGTAATCTCACTATGCTAACTCATGAAAACATATTTCGATTCAGATCTATCGAATGCGACGAGTTCTGTCCACTCACATCCGTGATCCTTATCCTCCACACTCTTCACCATTGGTGTCCATTGGCTGCCCAAACACTGGTAGCGTGCTTCAGAGAGAGCTAGGAATCCTTGAGGGTACCTCCACACCCACTAGAGCCAACACCTCCCTCCGGCGATGCGCTCAGCTCCATCGGCAGGCCTCCTCGGCGGTCGGGCCGCAGGCGGTCACTGCCACTGTGGATGCTTTCAACATGCACCCATCGTTGTTTCTGGTTGTGGCATTGCGTGTGCAGCATCATGTTGTGCCTAGGGTCCATGTCTCCTGCTATGTGGCCTTGTTTAGAGAAGCTTCTACGAACCTTCTTAACCACTTGCCGTGACACTAGGTTTAAGTGTTAGGTCAGCGTGTGACAATGGTAGTTGGTAATCCTAGGCAGCAGGTTGGGGTAGCAGCGTTGTTGATGCAGCGTGCAGGCTTCCACGCTCGTTGCTTAAGTCTGCTGCCCCCTCATTCTGCTGCTCTAGGGTCTAAGTTTGGAAGCTCTGGGTTTGTTACTCAGAAACACGCGCTCCAGTGTTAGCGCTAGAAAGCAGCTGAAAACTGAAAGTGACCGATTAGGAATGAAGAATGAGCAACAATGGGAGAACCCTCCAGGTTCTAGCTCCTCCCCACTAGTGTAGAACTTGTTACTCAGCTAACCAGCCAATCAAAAAGCAGTCCTAGACCTCTTCTCTGGCAGGCAGGATTTTCTTGGTAAGCCCTGCCAGACGCCCGACAGCCCAAAACACGGGCGTCGTCCGTTTTGCCTAAAACAATACCATAATACTGATGCCGGGAATGCAGTCGTGCGGTCAGAATCAGCTAGAAAAATAGTAGCAAAGAGTTATGGCTGCCCAAACCCAGGCAGTGCCGACGACAATCAGTGATGCCAAACAGGGCCACACAGCAGGAGACATGGACCATAGGCACAACATGATGCTGCAGAGAAAATGCCACAACAAGAGACATCGCTAGGTGCATGTAGACAACATCTGTAATGGTAGTGACCGCCGGCGGCCCGACCGCCGAGGAGGCCTGCCGATGGAGCTGAGCGCATCGCCGGAGGGAGGAGGCTCCAGCGAACGGTGAGTGGGCCTGAGTGCATGTCGGCTCCACCGAGCGACACTCCAGCAGCGTCAAGTCGCCGTCAGTCATCTCCACGCCGATGTACACAAGTCGGGAGGACACAATAGAGTACAATGAGAGATGCACGAAATCAAACACTCCCCCATGACTCACACGCATAGTGCACATGTGCGAGCAGAGACACAGTCCACGACCAGACTCCCCTAGGCCATGCAGAGACGCAAGTAGGGACAAATAGAGCCACTCACAGACGCATGCCAACCAAACTCACAGCCTTCTTGAACGAGTCGCACTTACGTGCCTTGCTGACTGCCGTGCTGTCTCAACCCACACGATGTTAATGCTACCGTCATGCAACAACGAACACACATAGTGATACTCAACGTTGATGTGCTTTGTGTGTGTGTGATGCACATCGTCATTGTTTGCAATGGCGATAGCACTCTCATTGTCACAATGCAATGTGATGGATGCGACAGACTGACGCAACTCGAACAACAGATGACGCAATCACACACTCTCACATGCGCCTGAGCCAAGAGCAACGTACTCAGCCTAAGCAGTGCTGCATGCAATGCACCCCTGCTTGCCACTACGTCGGGACACGACTGTGCCGCCAATCAGAAAGATCCAGCCTGTGCGACTCTTACTCTCCGGACTGTCGGCCAAGTCACTGTCGATGTAGCCCACAGTGACAATAGACACCTGACGGCGGAACATGAGACCTCGCTGAGGGGTCGAGATGACATAGCGTAGTACTGAGATTGCGGCCTCGTAGCGGAGGTGACGCGGCTCTTGAGAAAACTGGGTTAGGAGGTTGACGGCAAATGCGATGTCTGGGCGCATCGTCGTCACCACGTTCATCAGTGACCCGATGACTCGCAGGTATGTGGTCACGTCAACTGGCTCCCCCACAACAGCTGGGTTAGGACTCTTCAGCTTCACCTGGCCATCGGGTGACATGGGCGAGGATGAGCTCGGCACGAGTGGCAGGTCCTCCGCAAAGCGGGTTGACAAAGTCTGCACATAGGCGGCCTGATAGATGTGCAAGACGCCCTGGGAGCGATCATGCTCGAGCTCCATGCCTAGGAAGACTCTGGCAAAACCGAGATCCTTCATCTGGTAGGCAGCGTGCAGCAAGCCCTTAACACGCTAGATGGCAGCCGTGTCTGGCGACACACTGAGGAGATTGTCGACATAAACCAAGACAACAGTGAGAGTCTGGCCTCGCGGACTGACAAACAGTGCGGGGTCATCGGTGCTGCACTGGAGCCTGCCACAAAGGAGCGTGCTGTTGATCTCCTGGTTCTAGCAATGAGGCGATTGCTTCAGGCCATAGAGGGCCTTACGCAGTTGCCAGACTCTCACTGTCCCCATGTGTGTAGCGTGGCAGGGCAGGCGATGGCGCTGAGTCCGATGGGCCAATGGAGGCGGACAGGGTTGCAAGCCCGGAGGGGCCACCGGACGCAACTGGAGTTGCTGGCCCGGAGGGACCAGTAGACGCGACTAGGACTGCCGGTCTGGAGGAGCCCGTGGGCACAACTAGGGCTGCCGGCTCAGAGGGGCCAATGGACGCGACTAGGGCCGTCGGCCCGGAGGGACAAGTAGGCGCCATTGGGGCAGCCGGCCCGGAGGGACCAGTAGGCGCGATTGGAGCTGCCGGTTTGGAGGGACTAGCGGACGCGACTAGGGCTACCGGCTCGGAGGGACCAGCGGACGCGACTAAGGCTGCCGGCCTGGAGGGACCAATAGACGCGACTGGGGGTGCCGGCTCAGAGGGACTGAGGGATGTGTCACCCGGAAGCGGTAAGAAGGAGGACAGACTCGACATTCCCCTACGCGACGGGATAGGCACGGACGAGCTGGAGCGAATGACGTCGCGAGGAAACAGGTCCTCGAAGAAGAGGGCATCCCGAGACTCAACAATGCAGCACCGAGAGGGATCTCAGAAGCGCCAGGCCTTAGACTGACGAGAGACACCGAGGAAGGTGTGGGGATGTCCACGGGGGGCAGGCTTACTACCCTGCTGCGGGGCGGGTAGCCACACAATGGCCACGTAGCCCCAGACGTAGGCGGGGCGGAGTTCAGCGCGCTGATCACACCAATGTTGGTACGACGTGTGGACTGGCGGGGAAGGGGACCGTGGGGAATCCGGTTCGAAACCCAGGTCATGTAGGGCATGGCTTCAAAATTGAAGCCATCCGAGAGACCGGACTGGACCCGCATGGTGCGGACGGTGCTGGCCATGGTACGGTTCCACCGTTTGGAGACACCGTTCTGGGCGGGCGTGTAGGGCGCAGATGTCTCATGGTGGATCTCGCGGGAGGCGAGAAAGGTTGTGGCCTCACCTATGTACTCACCACCACGATCGGAGCAAAAGCGGCAAAGAGAGCGGCCACACTTGTGCTCCGCAAGGAAAAGCCAGTCCTGGACGGCTCGGGCGACATCGCTCTTCTGTCGAAGGCAGAAGTTCAGCGGTAGCAAGAATAGTCGTTAGTAAGGGTGAGGACATAGCGACAATGCTCGCCGACAGAATCGGTGGTGAAAGGGTCCATGACATCCGAGTGGACAAGGTTGAGAGGCGCGGATGCATGGGAGGAATACAAAGGGTACGTGGACCGGTGCATCTTCCCCTGAGCGCAATCAATGCACTTAGTGGAGCACGGGAGAGGGAAAGTCTCCGAGTCAAGACGCTTGGCCGGCTGGGTGCGAAGCATGTTGTGGACGGCGGCAGAGTGGACATGGCAAAGGCAGTGGTGCAAGAGGCGTGTGTGTTGAGGAGAAAGCGTACTGGTGACAAACACATGGCCCGTGGCAACCACCGGGGAGGAGACAGAAGGAGAGGAGGAGAGGCGAGGTACACAACACAGGTTGCCATGGGCGGTGGCGTGCAGTATGACAAGACCAGACAGACGCAATGACATAGTGTCAACACCACGCAAGTGCAAAACGTCCATGCTCATGTGGTCAAGGACAGTGACGGACAGGAGGCTGAGCTCAAGACCAAGGACGAAGAGGATATCGGTCAGAAAGACGTTACCGGCAGGACCACGGAAGCGAACAACGCCAACACCACGGATAGGCAACACCTGTCCGGAGCCCGTCCGGACACTGGAGACATCGCCTATAGGACCAAGCATACTACAGGCCTCACGAGAGGCCGTCATGTGATGCGTGGCTCTAGAGTCGATGATCCAAATTTCAGCAGGGTCCTAGACCGGGGTCGCCAGACCGCTAATGGTCACATGGCAGCAAGCAAGGGATGCGGACGGGGTGGAAGGAGGGGTGAACCGAGACTTCCAATCCTCAAGCCACGCAATGTCGTCACGTAGAGGAAAAGAGGAGGCCATGGCAGACGACGAGACAGACGAGGAAACGGGACACGACCGCAGCTCAGTCTCAGTCATGCAGGGTAGGGTAAGAGAGTAGGAGGTGATGCAACTCACACTTCCCTGGGAAGGAGGGCGAGGCAGGCCAAGCTGGAGTGCGATGAATTGCTCCAGGTGACGCTCACGGGAGGACGACCCGGGAGTGTAGAAAGAGTGCGGAGTGACGGCACTGGAGCCTGGGTAGGACGAGGACTGTGCCGGCGAAGGAAACGGAGGCGTCGACGGCTGCGGATGGTACGGCTACAAAGCAAGTGTCGGCTGGACAGGCCAAGCGACTGGAGTGGTGGAGCTGCTGGACGAGGCTGAGGCGTTAGAGCTAGCAACCGCTACGGTGGCAGAGGTGAGAAGGCGCTCCCGCAGGCAACGCATGGTGGCGATGACGCGCGCCTCGTCCTTTGGTAGAGGGCACGTGTACCAGCCATGCCCGGGCTGGCCACAGTTGTGGCAGACCGAGCCTCCACCGCTGGGCCCTGTCGACGGATGCTGCTGCTGCTGCTGACCCTTGCCTTTCTTGTTCCAACGCTTCTTCTTCCCCGACGACGATGAGGTAGCTACGGCAGGAGAAGAGACAGCCACGGAGGCCATGACAAGGGAGGTGAGAGCCTCCGTGCGCTGGAGTCGGGACTCCATACGAGCTTCCTCAATCCGGAGGAAGAGCTCGTATGCCCAAGGCATGAGGGTGCCCTAGGCCTCCATGGTGGAGAGGACATCGTGAGAGTAGTGCACGAAGACGTTCGCGTACGCGTCGGTGGCACCCCGCTTGATGGTGAGGAGCACGGCCAGAGGGGATGGGGCAGACTTGCCGAGGCGACGAAGGATGTCCTCTGCCCGCTGCCAGTAGGATGTGATCGTCTTGGTCTCTCCCATGTGCAGGGAGTTGAACTATCATAACAGGCAGCTGGTCTCTGCCTCGTTGGACAGGCGATGGGGACAAGTGAGTACGTGCCACGCGACTGTAGGGTCTGGGGTGGCGCCTGCGGTGAAGTCGCCGAGGAAGGGCTCGATGGCGAGGCGGGATGCTGGAGGGGCGATAGGGACTAGAGTACGTACGGCATGACCAGCATCATACAACTGGTCAGCTAGGGTGGGTCATACGGGAGGGTGTAGTATGCCCACAGGCCCTCACCCTGCCCCTAGATCAAAAGCTGAGCTCCTAGCTCCGGAACTGCACGCCGGCCTGAAGTGGCGGCGGCAGCGTCTCAAAGTCCTTCTGCCTGCGGTCGTCGCCCAAAGTGGAGCCAAGGACGAAGGTCACTATCTGCCGCTGGCAATGAGTCTGTTGCTGTGCCAGATAGTATGTGACAACAGACAGAGCTGGGCTGGCGTGCCTTGGAGGGATGAATGACAGCGGCACACTGGTGGCAGTCTGCGAGGCTAATGACTGCAGCGCTGCAAGCTGCTGCGTCACGGCGGTGAGCTATTGCTAAAGAGCAGCGAGGGGGTCTGGATTGCTGCCAACGACGTCAGTGGGCTGCTGCTAGTGCTACCGCTACTACTACTGCTGGTGGTGCTGCTGCTGCTGTTGCTGCTGAAGCTGCTGCTGCTACAGTAGGTGCAAGAAAGGGGGGCTAGGGATCCCCCCAAAAGAGGAGGACCCCTCCCCACTGGGGCTGCCAGCCATGGTTTGGTGCCCTTTACTTTTTTTTTGTGTTGCTCATGTCAGAAGTGACTTAGGGCGGTGGGCGTTTTACCCACCCTTTGGTTGTCTTCCCCCTTCCCTTGTCCCCCTTTTTGTTGTGTGTTGATGACATCAGCAATGACGTTAGTAGTGACGTCAGTAGCGGGATGCTGACGTCAGCAGCGGCGGTAATTAGGGCCGGTGCTGCATCTATTGTTTCCGCTGCCGCTGCTGTTGCTACTCCTGCTGCAACTGTTGATGTTGCTACCGCTACTGCTACTGATGTAGGTGCGGTTGCTACTGCTGCTGCTGCTATTACAGCTGCTGCTGCGGCTATAGTTGCAGTAGTAACTGCTACTGACGCGGGCTGCTGCGGCTGCTGTGGCTGTTGTGGCTGCTGCAGTAGCTAAGGCAGCTGCAACAGTCGAGGCAAAGAAGCTAGTTGGCTGGGGATGTTTTTTTTGTTTATCTTCCTTTTGTCTATGCCAACAGGCACCTGCCCGCTGTTTGTTGCGAGCAGCGGGCTGCTGCTCACTAGCGGCGGGCAGCTGCTTGGTGGCAGCGGGCTTCTGCTTGCTGGCAGCAGCGGGCTGTTGCTTGCTGCTTGCTTGTTGTAGGCTACAAGCAGCAGCAGCCGCTGCTCGCTGCTATCGGTAGCTGCTTGTTGCTGCTACTGCCGCAGCTGGCTGATACTACAGCTCGTTGCTGCATCTGCTACAGCCTGATGCTATTGCTGCAGCTGCTGCTTCCTGCCGCTGCTGCTCGCTCCTGCTGTGGGCCACTGCTGCGGGCTGGTGCTACGGGCTGCTGCTACGAGCTGCTGATGGTACAAGCTGCTTCTGCGGGCTGCTGCTGCTACAGGCTGCTGCGAGCTGCTGTTTCTGCCTATTGCTGCTGCTGCACGCAGCTGCTACTTGTTGCTATTGCCACTCCTCGCCATCGTTGCCCGCAGCTGTCGCTGTTGCAGACTGCTGTTGCTGCGTGCTGGTGCCAGTTAGTGCACCTGGGTGACGTTGAAGCGTGCGTTGTCGCCCGCATGTGTCGGACGCGGCTTGCCGCTCACCTCCTCGCATCACACGTGGGGGTCAGCGCTGCTAAGAAACGTTCGGCAGCATTTCTTCTCGCCTAGTGGCCGTGGGAAAAAATCTGACGCCGCCACCAGGCGGGTCAATGTTGCTGGAAAAAATCCTGCAGGATTTCCCCTGTAGTGGCGCGTATGGGGGTCCACAGACGTTGTCTAGCACCTGTAAGCCAGTCTTTTACTGTTGCTGCTACGCTCTGGCTCTGATACCAAGCTGGCAGCAGGTTGGGGCAGCAGCGTTATTGATGCAGCGTGTAGGGTTCCACGCTCGTTGCTTAAGTCTGTTGCCCCCTCAGTCTGCTGCTCTAGAGACTAAGTCTAGAAGCTCTGGGTTTGTTACTCAGAAATGCGCGCGCCAGTGTTAGCGCCTGAAAGCACCTGAAAACTGAAAGTGACTGATTAGGAATGAAGAATGAGCAACAATAGGAGACCCCTCCAAGTTCAAGCTCCCCCCCACCAGTGTAGAACTTGTTACTCAGCTCACCAGCCAATCAGAAAATAGCCCTAGACCTATTTTCTGGCAGGCAGGGTTTTCTTGGTGAGCCCTGCCAGACGCTCGACAGCCCAAAACCCGGATGTCGTCCGTTTTGCCTAAAAATTGGACCATACCACAGTATCGACGCTGCGAACGCAGTCGTGCGGTCATAAATCAGCTAGAAAAATAGCAGCAAAGAGTTATGGCTGCCCGAACCCAGGCAGTGCCTATGACACTCAGTGATGGCAAACATGGCCACACAGCAGGAGACATGGACCATAGGCACAACATGATGCTTCAGACGCAATGCCACAACTAGAGACAGCGTTGGGTGCATACCGACAGCATCTGTAGTGGCAGTGACTGCCTGCGGCCCGACCGCCGAGGAGGCCTGCCAATGGAGCTGAGCGCATCGCCGGAGGGAGGAGGCTCCAGCAAACGGTGGGTGGGCCTCTGCGCGCGTTGGCTCCACCAAGCAAAACTCCAGCAGCGTCGAGTCTCACCGTCAGTCATCTGCACGCCGATGTACACAAGCCGGGAGGACACAATAGAGTACAATGAGAGAAGCACGAAAACCAACAACGGTCACAAGTCACAGGCAAAAAACTGCAAGGGTCTGGGTAGGGACACATACAGAGTGTCAAGAAGCTCAAATCTGAATATAATCGCAGAGAGAAATGACATCTGATAAGATCACAACGTAAACTCCTGCTGCGGCTCACAGCAAGTGATGCATACGCAGTGTGTGTTTGTCCTAAAACAGTATCGCCTAAAATCACTGTTTTGGCCATAATCTTGCGCACAGGTATCCGAACGCACCACCGTCAGAGCCTGGAGATGCAAAATCTTGAGCCGGATGCTACAACTGGTCACACGCACAAGTCCGGTATTGATTGGTGGACAGAGAATGCAAAACATGTAAATCGGGCTCGAGAGCCAGTCCACCGAGAAAACTCTTGCGTCTGCAAAAAATCCACAAACGACCCCGGCAAGCACCCGGGATTTCGTGGTAGCTATCTGAGAGCTCTTAGTGCACACAACCACCAATCGTTGGTGCCCTGGCGCCAGCTGCGTCCGCATCATGGATCACATCGTCATGCTCTCTTATAACGGCGCTCCATACCACCAGTACTGGGTATACGAATAATCACCGCATCATCGCTCGTGACGGGTAGAAGCCACACAAACCAACACTCCCCCTGGCTGACACAACCATCACCGTAATGACAAGTGAGGGCCTACTCTCACTGTCTGTCATAGACACCAACCATAATACAAGGTCTCCTTGAGACAGTGGTGTAACTTACCAAGTGCCCGGGTCTTGACCGTGCAACACATAATCCACGCACGCATGTGCCAAACATCACACATAGGTTACAAAGCAACAAGGTCTTCTCATAACCCTCAGAACATGTCTTCGCGGTCCGGGTCTCGACCACACGTGCTCGCGTGCATGGAACATACATACCACATGGAGGCAATGTGTCTCCAGGTCACACCGGTACAAGTCACCAGGTGCACAGGTCTCGACCAGCATAACCTCAACCGGAGCATTGTGCCGGACACAAACTAACCACAGTGCCCTCAAAAGGGTGTCAGGCCAAAGCCCACACACCAACATCCCCCCTGGGTTGCAGAGGCTGGCTCCCCCATGGCTACACACCCGTGCAAAACAATAGAAAGGATGACAATGATGCTCGTTGGATGTGCTCCCACATAGCCTCACCCCAGAGCCTCGTCATCGCTGTCATTGTTTTCACTGCTGTCCTCACCTACTGCTGTGACTGGTGCAGTGTTGAGGGCCTCCTCTAACTACATCATTTGTTGCATGCCTGCCAGCTGCTGAGCTACACATTGCCACACCGAAATTGCAGCGTCAAGACATGTGTACAACTCGCTAAGCTCTGCTGCGGCTCTTGGTCGGGCCGCTCCATCTGCGACATGTAGGCGGTCAGTCGCGGAACGAACCTAACAATGGACCTCGATCGCGTGCGCGTCGGCCCAAGCCGCGGCATCCTGCAGCCTCGCCGCCTCATCGCGTAGGTCAGCTGTGGAATCATCTGTTGCCTGGTCACTAGCTGCTGTCAGGGCGTCAACACTAGAAAACGTGCCAGAATCTACAGTGTGTGCATCTGCAATAGATGCTACTGCAGAGGCATTGGCTGCTGCTGGCACACCTGTCACTCAGCTGTCGACTCCTGGTTGAACTCCCGCCTCCGTCGATGAATCTGCCTCTGCAGCATTGTCAGCATCATCGGGAGCTTGTACAGTGTCACGGGGCTCCTCCCAACCACTGGTGGGCAACCAATCGTCCACCTGCCGCTGAACGTCCGCCCGTCTCCGATGTGCATCCTATAAAGACCTCTCAGTTGCCTCGAGACGCGTGTGCACATCCTCCAAGCACTCCTTGGCAGCCTGCCGTGCTGGAACATCCGTAGTGTAACAACGGCTGCTGGCCTCCTGTAGCTTGGCCATGAGACCCTGCACGTGCGCCTCTGCTCGAGCCACATCTACCTCCTGCTCGTCGACCGCGGAGTGCAGGCGCTTGGGTACGGGAACTGTAGCTTAGACGTGTGTAGGTGTGTCGTTGGCTGGAACCCCACGGTGTCAGCGATGCCGGTCAGGGCAGCCATGAGCCAGAGGTCTGCAGCTCGCTCTACATCCTCCACATCAGATGTGCCTGTAGGGGTGACTGGTGTAGGCTCAGCTGATGCCGTGGGCACAACCGCCACTCAACTGTCAACAGTGTGGGCCACGGTTGCAGCTGCTCCCGCATGGGTTGTCGTTGGTGAAGCATCCACTGATATCACCTCCTCCAACTGTCAACGCAAGTCCGACCGTCTCCACACTACATCGTGGAACGTCCACTCAGTGGCCTCGAGGCACATGTACACATCCTCGACGTCTACTGCCGCTAAGCAATGACTCGCGGCATCTGCGATGCTCCAACGTGTGCCTGCTGCACGTAGCTCAAGCGTGATGTCCTGTAGGTGCCTGTCCGCACATGTGACTGCATCCTCCTGTTGGCAATGCGCAGAGTGTAAACGCTCGAGCGCAGGGACTTGCTCGGCTACTGGTGCATCAGCTACTACTCAAGCTACGTCCTCCACGACGGATGTGCCTCCACAGACAGCTACCGTAATGGCACTGGCCATAGCGGAAGTGCTGGCAGCCTCGACGTCTCCAGCCTCTCCGGGTACCCCCTCCGCATGTGTATCTGCAATGGCAGATGCTTCGGCTGGGGGAGCGTCTACCCCTTTGCAGGCTGTACCAGTTGCTATAGGAGCGACGACCATCATGGTGTCTGCACCAACAAGCGCGTCCACTGCCGGCGTCCTGTCAGTAACAATGACTGGAACTGTTGCTACTATCACGACGTCGATGGCTGCCAACACACCCACTGCCTGGACGTGTGTTCCACATGTGTCGGCTATCATCGCCATTGCTACTACTGCCCCATGCACTACTGCTGCCACACCTACCTTTGTGGTCGTGGTCTCTGCTACGTCAACTGTAGTCTCCATCTCTATCTCCATCTCTGCGTCTGCCTCCAACTGTGTGTTGGACCACTTGTCTGTCTCCTACTCCACCTCGGACCACTCCTTGGATGTCTCGTCCTCACTGAAAGCGTCCTGTCGTGAAACACCGTCTGTCGCATCCCTCCAACACTCTCTGGTGGTCGTGGGCGGACACTTCATCCCCCCGTCAACCGATGTACTGGTAGAAGCTGCGAAGGGATGCCGCACCAACCCCGCGACTGGGGACGAAAGATTCATCTCCGTGCAGATGTCTGCCACTACTGCGACTGCTGCTGCCTCCTTGGCACGTCTCGCCAAATGTGCCGTTTGTTGCCTCGCGTGCCGAGTGCTAGAGCGACGACACCTAGCTGAAGGGACTACCACAGAAGTGGAGTGGTCAATGGTCCGGATGACTGCAGCTGACTCCAGGACAGAGTGAAGGGCATTAGACGTGGAGCTCATGCCGGGAGGTGTGGCATGGTCAAGTGATGACACTGATGGAGGTGAGGATGGCGAGGAGGAAGATAGGGGTGTGTGAAGCGGCACGGTGGCAACAACCCGCTTAGAGACCACATTGTCTGTGAGCTGTTGCACCATGCGCTTGAGACCTTGGAGCTCGGCATACAACACCGCCATAGCTCCACTCAGAGACGCAATGGTATGAGCTGATGTCTCAGAGTCCGATGGTGGAGTAGGGCGCGACCGTAACCAGGGTGGTTGCCACCCAGCAGGACGCTGGTGACACTGGCGCCAGCCATGGTGTCGGTCGTCGCAAAAGTAGCAGGCAAAGCCGTTGGACGCCTGGGGCATGTGCCACGACTGCAACCGCTACTACGCTCGTGTCGCCTGCCACACTTGCACTACCGGTGCCAGCCAAGGCACCGGCTGCGGCCCTTGCCACGCCAGTGTGCTCATCTCAGGAGCATGTCGTGGGTGAGTATATAAGGCACTCGCTCTCGCAAGCATAACGCCACAGGGGGAACCGGGTGATCAAAGCACAATGTCTCAGATGTGCTGTGACATCGTCACAAGGACGGCCACCACCACGCCGGTGGTACATTGGTGTCCGACTACGCGTCTATCGCGCGGCTACTGTGCGACCTCCAGTCACCTTCGGTGCTGTTGTTGCTACGACTACTGTTGCTGCTCTAGTTGCCATCGTCAGCCGACGATAATTGCCTCAGACCACCTTCGCTGCTGTTGCTACTACCACGTCTGACACGGCCGTTGCTGCTGTTGCGTTTGCTGTCGTTTGCCGATGGCGAGTTAGTTCACCAAGGCATGAATGCACCCGGTTCTTTTTTCACTCCAGTTTTTTCTTTCAGGTGCCACCTCCTCGGGAGCCCCTTTTGGGGTTGTCCTGGGGTGGCCCACTCGGGGACCCCCCCTTGTCCTCTCCCCCTCCTTCCTTCCCCCTTTTTTTTCCGTTTGGTCTTGCTCGACTCCTCGAGCAAGCGTGTCAAGCTAGCTTGGTCGAGGAGCACGCTCGTCGAGCGAGCTTGCTCGGCGAGCTCGCCCGCGGGCAAGCCTAACGGCTCCCCTCTCACCTTCGTGGGCAAGCCGTCGCAGCACAAAGCTGTACGGCAGCTTCCTGCTCCTGTCATGGCAACGGGGCCAGCAGCTCGTGGCCCCGCGGCTGCTGCCCCTGCTCCTATGCATGCTGCTTCTGCCACTCCAGCAGCGCACGCGACGAAGCAGCGCTGCAGCTGCTGCTGTGGCTGCTGCCGTCAGCCGATGCTGCTACTGCCGTTAGCTGTTGCTGCTACTGCCGTCAACTGTTGCTGGTGGCGTCAGCTACTACTGTTGCAGCTGCACGCTACCGCAACTGCTGCTGCGGATGCTGCCCGCCACCACCGCTACTGCAACTGCCCGCCGTCACCGCCGCTCCTGTTACTGTTGCTCGCCGCCGCTACTGTAGCTACTCGGCCCCGCTGCTGCTGTTGTGGCTATTGGCTGCCGCTACTACTACTGCACCTGCCCGCTACCACTGATGCTACTGCGGATGCTGACCGCCACTACTACTACTGGAGCTGCACACTGCCGGTGTGGCTGCTGTCCTCCTCCGCAGCTGCTGGTGCAACTGCTCACCGCCGACACACCTGTAGCTGCTCGCAACTGCCGCTGCTACTACAGGTGTTGCTTAGGCTGCTTCCCTCCGTCGCTACTACTGCAGCTGCTCGCCACTACAGCAAGTGCTCTGGGCGCTAATGTGGCTGCTGCCCTCCGCCGCTCCACTGCAATGTCGTCGTGGTGGGTCCTTCCAGGATCTGTTGCTGCTGTTGCTGCTACTGCTATGGGTGGCTGCCGCTGGTGCCACTCACTACTGCTGCTGCTGCTGCGTCTCTGCTGCACAGCACGACGAGCTGTGGCTTGTTTGCTCTGATACCAAGAGAAGCTTCTAAGAACCTTCCTAACCACTTGTTGTGACACTAGGCGTAAGCGCTAGGTTAGCGTGTGACAACTGTCACAAGTCAGAGGCAAAAAACTGCAAAGGTCTAGGTAGGGACACATACAGAGTGTCAAGAAGCTAAAACCTGAATATAATCACAGAGAGAAATGAAAACTAACAAGATCACAACATGAATACCTGCTGCGGCTCACAGCAAGTGACGCACGCGTAGTGTGTGTTTTTCCTAAAATTGTATCGCCTAAAACCACTGTTTTGGCTACAATCATGCGCACAGGTATCCGAACGCACCACCGTTAGAGCATGGAGATGCAAATTCTTGAGCCGGACGCTACAACTGGTCACACGCACAAGTCCGGCATCGATCGGTGGACAGACAATGCAAGACATGCAAATCAGGCTCGAGAGCTTGTCCACCGAGAAAACTCTTGCGTCTGTAGAAAATCAAAAAACGACCCCGGCAAGCACCCAAGATATCGTGGCAGCTGTCTAGCAACTGCTAGTACATAGAGCCACCACTCGTCGGTGCCTTGGCGCCAGCTGCGTCCGCATCATAGATCACATCGTCATGCTCTCCAGTAACGGTGCTCCATACCACCAGAATTGGGTATACGGATAATCACCGCGTCATCGCTCGTGACGGGTGGAAGCCACACAAACCAACACTCCCCTACTGGCTGACAAAACCGTCACCGCAATGACAAGTGAGGGGCTACACTCACTATCCGTCGTAAACACCAACCATAACACAAGGTCTCCTCGAGAAAGTGGTGTAACTCACCAAGTGCCCGGGTCTCGACCGTACAAGACATAATCCACACACGCATGTACCAAACATCACACAAAGGGTACAAAGCAACAAGGTCTCCTCATAACCCTCCAAACATGTCTCTGGGGTCCAGGTCTCAACCACACCTACTCGCATGCATGGAACATACATACCACATGGAGGCAATGTGTCTCCACGTCACACCGGTACAAGTCACCAGGTGCACGGGTCTTGACCAGCATAACCTCAACCAGAGCATCGTGCTAGACACAAACTAACCATGGTGTCCTCAGAAGGGTGTCAGGCCAAAGCCCGAACACCAACATGTTTGGCATCACTGACTGTCAAAGGCACTACCTTTGTTGCTGTTTTTCTATCTGATTCTGACTGCACGACTGTGTTCGCAGCGTTGGTATTATGGTATGGTTCTGTTTTCCGGCAAAACGGACGACGCCCGGGTTTTGGGATGTCGAGCGTTTGGAAGGGCTCACCGAGAAAACCGTGCCTGCCAGAAAATAGGTCTAGGGCTATTTTCTGATTGGTTGGTTAACTGAGTAACAAGTTCTACACTAGTGGGGGGGAGCTAGAACCTGGAGGGGTCTACCATTGTTGCTCATTCTTCAGTCCTTATCAGTCACTTTCAGTTTTCAGCTGCTTTCTGGCGCTAACACTATCGCGCGCGTTTCTGAGTAACAAACCGAGAGCTTCCAGACTTAGACTCTAGAGCACCAGACTGAGGGAGCAGCAGACTTAAGCAATGAGCATGAAAGCTCGCACGCTACATGAACAACGCTACTGCCCCAACCTGTTGCCTAGGATTTCCAGCTTAGTATCAGAGCCAGAGCGTAGCAGCAGCAGCAGAAGACTGGCGTACAGGTGCCAGACAACGCCGGGGGACCCCCATATGTGCCAGTGTAGGGGAAATGCTGCCGGATTTTTTTTGGCAGCATTGACCCGCCTGGTGGCGGCGTCAGATTTTTTCCCACGGCCACTCGGCTAGGGGAAATGCTGCCAAAGTTTTTTTAGCAGTGCTGACCCCCACGCGTGATGCGAGGAGGTTAGCGGCAGGCAGTGTCTGACACATGCAGGCAACGACGCACGCTGCAACGTCACCAAGGTGTAGTAACTGGCACCAACAGGCAGCAGCGACAGCTGAAGGCAACGGTAGCAGGCAGTGGCAGTAGGAGCTTGTAACAGTTGCATCTAGCAAGAACAGCAGGCAGAAGCAACAGCTCGTAGCAGCCCGCAGCAGCAGCAGCCCGCTGCAGTAGCTAACAGCAGTGGTAGTGCGCAGTAGTCCGCTACAGCGGTCCACAGCAGCGGCCCGCAGCAATAGGCCGCAACAGAAGCGAGTAGTAGTGGAAGCAAGCAGCAGTTGCAGTAGTTTCTAGCAGTAGTAGCAGGCTACAGCAGCTACAGTAGCGAGCCGCAGTAGTAGCCAGCTATAGCAGCAGCAATAGCGAGCAGCTGTCGGCAGTAGCCAATAGCGGCTACTACTGCTTGCAGCTCTCAGCAAGCGAGCACCAAGAAGCAGCCCGCTGCTACCAGCGAGCAGAAGCCCGCTACCAGCGAGCAGCAGCTCGCTGCTTGGTACAAACAACGGGCAGCTACTCGTTGTCACAAATGAAAGAGAGGAAAAAAACAAAAGGAATAAGAGAAAAAAGATCCCCCGCCCCACCAGCTTCTCTGCCGCGGCTACAATAGCTTCTTTAGCTGATGTAGTAGCCACGACAGCCGCAACAACCCGCGTTAGCAGCAGTTGCTACTGCAACTGCAGTCGCAGCAACAGCAGCCGCAGTAGCCGCAATATCAGCCACAGCCGCCGTAGCAGCAGCAGCCGCACCTACATCAGAAGCAATAGCAGCAGTGGCGGCGGCAGCAATACCAACAGCTACAGCAGCAGCAGCACCAGCAGCAGCAACAGCTGTAGCAGAAACAGTAGTAGCCGCGACAGTAGTTGCAGCAGCGGCCCCAACAAACGCCGCTACTGACATCAGCATCCCGCTACTGACCTCACTGCTGACGTCACTACTGATGTCATCAACACACAAAAGAAAAGGGGGGTGAAAGGGAAGGGGGAAAACAACCAAAGGGTAGGTAGAACGCCCACCGGCCTTAGTCACTGCTAACATCAGCAACAAAAAAAAACCAAGGGGTACCAAACCATGGCTAGTAGTCCTAGTGGCAAGGGGTCCTCCTCTGTTGGGGGGGCTCCCTGCCCTCCTTTCTTGCAGTGACTGTAGTAGTAGCCGCAATAGTAGCAGCAAGAGTAGCAGTAGTAATAACAACATCAGCAGCAGTAGTAGGAGCAGTAGCAGCAGTAGCAGCAGCAACAGTAGCAGCAGCAGCCCATTTGTGTCTTTGGTTGCAACCCTAACCCCCTCGCTGCTCTTTAGCAAGAGCTCGCCGCCTTGACGCAGCAGCTTTCAGCGCTGCAGCAACTCGCCTCCCAGACTGCCACCAGTGCATCGCCATCATTCATCCCTCCAGAGCATGCCAGCCCAGCTGCATTTGCTACCACGCACTACCTGGCATAGCAGGAGACTGAGCGCCAGCGGCAGACATTGACCTCCGTCCTTTGCCCCTCTGGGCACCGGCTGCAGGCAGGACTTTGAGACGTCGCCGCCGCTGTTTCAGGCCGGCAAGCAGTTCTGGAGCTGGGAGCTCAGCTTCTGGATCTTGGCGTAGGGTGAAGGCCTGTGGGCATACTATACCCTCCAGTATGACCCCACCCTGGCCGACCAGTTGTATGACGTTTGTCGTGCCGTACGTGCTCTAGTCCTTGTCGCCCCTCCGGCATTCCGCCTCGCCCTCGAGCCCTTCCATGGCGACTTCAACGCTGGCGCCACCCCAGATCATGTAGCCACATGGCACGTCCTCACTTGTCCCCATCGCCTGTCCAACGAGGCAAAGACCAGCTGCCTGCTATGATAGTTCAACTCCCTGCACATGGGAGAGACCAAGACGATCACATCCTACTGGTAGCGGGCAGAGGACATCCTTCGTCGCCTCGGCAAGTCTGCCCCATCCCCTCTGGCCGTGCTCCTCACCATCAAGCGGGGTACCACCGACACATACGCGGACGTCTTTGTGCACTACTCTCACGACGTCCTCTCCACCATGGCGGCCCAGGGCACCCTCATGCCCTTGGCATACGAGCTCTTCCTCCGGATTGAGGAAGCTCGTTTGGAGTCCCGACTCCAGCGCACGGAGGCTCTCGCCTTCCCTGCCATCGCCTCCGTGGCCGTTGCCTCCCCCGCTGTAGCTACCACATCATCGTTGGGGAAGAAGCGTCGGAACAAGAAAGGCAAAAATCAGCAGCAGCAGCAGCTGTCAACGGGGTCCAGTGGTGGAGGCTCGGTCTGCCACAATTGTGGCCAGCCCGGGCCCGGCTGGTACACGTGCCCTCCACCGATGGACGAGGGGCGCATCATTGCCACCTTGTGTCGCCAGCGGGAGCACTGTCTCCCCTGTGCCGCCGTAGCGGTCGCCGGCTCTGACGCCTTGGCCTCGTCCAGTAGATCCACCACTCCGGTCGCTTTGCCAGTCCAGCCGATACCTGCATCGCAGCCGCACCATATGAGCCGTCGGCACCTAGGTTTCCTTCGCTGGCACAGTTTTCCTACTCGGGCTCTGGCGCCGTCACTCCGTACTCCATCTATACTCCCAGGCTATTCTCCCGTGAGCGTCAGCTGGAGTAGTTCATCGCACTCCAGCTCGGCCTGCCTCGCCCTCCTCCACAAGGAAGTGCGAGTTGCATCACCTCCTGCTCCCTTGCCCAGCCCTGCATGATTGAGACTGAGCTCTGGACGTGGCCCATTTTCTCGTTTGTCTCGTCGTCTGCCATGGCCTCCTCTACCTCTCTTCGTGATGATGTTGCATGGCTTGACGATTGGCAGTCTCGGTTTGCGTCTCCTTCCACCGCGTCCGCGTCCCTTGCTTGCTGCCATGTGACCGTTAGCCATCTTGCGACCCCGGTCCAGAACCCTGCTGAGACCTGGATCATTGACTCTGGGGCCACGCATCACATGACAGCCTCTCATGAGGCCTGTAGTATGCTCGGTCCTGTAGGCGATGTCTCCGGTCTTCGGACGAGGCTCCGGACAGGTGTTTCCTGTCCGTGGTGTTGGCGTCATTCGCTTTCGTGGTGCTGATGGTGACGTCTTTCTGACCAATGTCCTCTTCGTCCCTGGTCCTGAGCCCAGCCTCCTATCCGTGACTGCCCTTGACCGCATGAGCATGGATGTTGTGCACTCGCGTGTTGTTGGCACTATGTCGTTGCGTCCTTCTGGTCTTGTCGTACTACACGCCACCACCCATGGCAACCTGTGGCATGTACCTCATGTCTCCT
Source organism: Penium margaritaceum (assembly GCA_023375785.1). Taxonomy (NCBI): domain Eukaryota; kingdom Viridiplantae; phylum Streptophyta; class Zygnematophyceae; order Desmidiales; family Peniaceae; genus Penium; species Penium margaritaceum. Next base: position 126,741 of record SZWC01004927.1, read on the forward strand.
CCTCTCCTTTCGTCTCCTCCCTGTCGGCCGCCACAGGCAATGTGTTTGTCACCAGTATGCTTTCTCCTCAGCACACCCGCCTCTTACACCGCCGCCTTTGCCACGTCTACTCCGCCGTCATAGATAGCATGCTCCGAACCTAGCCAGCCAAGGGCCTTGACCCGGAGACTTTCCCTCTCTCGTGCCCCAGTGAGTGCATTGATTACGCTCAGGGGAAGATGCACCGGTCCACATACCCTTTGTCTTCCTTCTGTGCATCCGTCCACTCGGATGTCATGGGCCCTCTCCCCACGGAGTCTGTCGGCAAGCATGGCCGCTATGTCCTCACCCTTGCTGACGATTATTCTCGCTACCGCTTGGTCTTCTACCTTCGGCAGAAGAGCAATGTTGCCCGAGCCGTCCAAGACTGGCTTGTCCTTGTAGAGCGTGAGTGTGGCCGCTATCTTCGCCGCTTTTTTTCCGATTGCGGTGGTGAGTACATAGGTGAGGCCACGACCTTTCTCGCCTCTCGCGGGATCTACCATGCGACATCTGCACCCTACTTGTCTGTCTAGAACCGTGTCTCAAAACGGTGGAATTGTACCATGGCCGACGCCGCTGCACCATGCGGGTCGAGTCCGGTCTCTCGGATGGCTTCTATTTTGAAACCATGGCCTACATGACCTGGATTTGGAACCGAATTCCCCACGGTCCCCTTCCCTGCCGGTTCACGCTGTACCAGCATTGGTGCGGTCAGCGCCCTGACCGCCGCCCAGCCCGCGTCTGGGGCTGCATGGCCATTGTGTGGCTACTCGCCCCACAGTAGGGCGGCAAGCTTGCCCCCCGCGGACGTCCCTGCACCTTCCTTGGTGTCTCTTGTCAGTCCAAGGCCTGGCGTTTCTGGGATCCTTCCCGTCACTGCATCGTTGAGTCCATGGATGTTCTCTTCTTCGAGGACCTGTTTCTCGTGACCTCATTCGCTCCGGCTTGTCCGTGTCTATCCCGTCGCGTGGGGGAGTGGTGAGTCCGTCCTCCGTCCTACCGCTTTTGGGTGACACATCCCTCAGTCCCTCTGAGCCCTGAGCCCCAGTCGCGTACGCTGGTCCCTCCGGGCAAGTAGCCATAGTCGCGTCCGCTGATCCCTCTAGGCCAGTAGCCCCAGTCGCGTCCGCTGATCCCTCTCAGCTGGCAGCCCAAGTCGCGTCCACTGGCCCCTCCAGATCGGCAGCCCCAATCGCGTCCGCTGGTCCCTCTGGGCCAGCAGCTCCAGTGGCGTCCATTGGCTCCTCCTGGCCGGCAGCCCCGGTTGCATCCGCTGGCCCCTTTGGGCCTACAGCCCTGTCCGCCTCCATTGGCCCGTCGGACTCAGTGCCATCGCCTGCCCTGCCACGCTACACACGTGGCTCAAGCGGCAGCCTCTGACCCAGGCGGTCGGTGACCACGCAGACCGTTGCACCGCGCTCTGTGGCGCCTCGACCCCCGGTGGCTCCACGTGTCTCCTTCACTCCCACGGTCATGAGTGGGGACCCTGGCACCAAGGCCCTTGGCTTGACCACCTTACCCATCATTGCAGACCCTCACCCGGGCTCCGCACTGGGCTAAGCCATGCTTCATCACGAGCATTGGCACGCTGTTGTGGCTGCACTCGTGCACATCCCACCTAGGGGTTGAGATGCACACGCTCTCTCAGTCCGCTCCATAGCACGCTCAGAGGACCCAGCCACCCTGCGCGAGGCACGAGCCTCTCTTAAGGCTGCACACTAGAACGCTACTTGCGCCGATGAGCTCGTTGTTATCCGATAGCACCACGTGTACGACCTCGTCAACCTTCCTCCAGGTTGGAAGGCCATCGGCGCCAAGTGGGTCTTTCGACGCAAGTGGAAGCCCGACGGGTCCTTGGACAAGTACAAGGTCCACCTTACAGCCAAGGGATTTGCCCAGATTCCTGGGGTCGACTACAACTAGATCTTTGCCCCAGTTGGCCGATTCTCCACTAGCCGGATGCTCTTCAGCCTGGTCACCCAGCATGGGTGGGAGCTCCATCAGATGGATGTAAGCAATGCTTTTCTCCATGGTTCACTAGAGGATGAGGAGCTATATATGGTGCGGCCCCCAGGCTTTGACGAAGGCACTGGGAGAGTCTGGCGACTACGCGAGGCCCTCTATGGCCTGAAGCAATAGCCTCGGTGCTGGAACCATGAGATCAGTAGCACGCTCCTTTGTGGCGGGCTCCAGCGTAGCACCGTTGATACCGCAATGTTTTTCAGTCCGCGAGGCAAGACTCTCGTTGTTGTCCTGGTTCACGTCGCCGATCTCCTCATTCCGTCACCAGACACGGCTGCCATCCAGCGTGTCAAGGACTTGCTACACGTTGCCTACCAGATGAAGGATCTCAGTTTTGTCGGAGTCTTCCTGGGCATGGAGCTCGAGCATGATCGCTCCCAGGGCATCCTACACATCCACCAGGCCGCCTATGTGCAGACTCTGTCCACCCGCTTTGCGGAGGACCTGCCACTCGTGCCGAGCGCATCCTCGCCCATGTCACCCAATGGCCAGGTGAAGCTGAAGAGTCCTGACCCTGCTGTTGTGGGGGAGCCAGTTGACGTGACCACGTACGTGCAATTCATCGGGTCACTGATATTCTTGGCAATGACGACACGCCCAGACATTGCGTTCACCGTCAACCTCCTAGCCCAGTTTTCTCAGGAGATGCGTCACCTCCACTTCGAGGTCGCGATCCGAGTACTACACTATGTCATTTGGACTCCTTGGTGCGGTCTCATGTTTTGCCGTCAGCCGTCTGTTGACGCGGTGGGCTATATCAATAGTGACTGGGTCGGCAGTCGGGACAGTAAGAGCCCCACAGGCTCGATCTTCCTGATTCGCGGCACAGTTGTGTCCTGGTGTAGTGGCAAGCAGGGGTGCATTGCACGCAGCATTACTAAGGCTGAGTTCATTGCTCTTGTCTCAAGCACGTGTGAGAGTGTGTGGTTGCGTCGTGTACTGTCCGAGTTGCGTCAGTTTGTCGCATCTACCCCGTTTCATTGTGACAATGAGAGTGCCATGGCCATCACCGACAATGACGTCATGCATCATACACGCACAAAGCACATCAAGGTTGAGTATCACTATATGTGTTCGTTGTTGCATGACGGCAGCATTAGCATCATGTGGGTTGAGAAAGCACCGCAGTTGGCTGAGTTCTTGATCAAGGCACTAAAGCGCGACTCGTTCAAGAAGGCTGTGAGTTCGGTCGGCATGCATCCGTGAGTGGCTCTCTTTGTCCCTGTTTGCGTCTCTGCATGGCCTGGGGGAGTCTGGTCGTTGACTGTGTCTCTGCCTGCACATGTCCACTACGCCTGTGAGTCAAAGGGGAGTGTTGGGTTTTGTGCATCTCTCATCGTACTCTGTTGTGTCCTCCCGGCTTGTATGCATCGGTGTGCAGATGACTGACGGTGAGACTCAACGCTGCTGGAGTGTCGCTCAGTGGAGCTGACACGCGCTGAGGCCCACTCACCATTCACTGGAGCCTCCTCCCTCCGGAGATGCACTCAGCTCCATCGGCAGGCCTCCTCGTTGGTCAGGCCGCCGACGGTCAGGTCGCCGGCGGTCACTGCCACTGCGGATGCTCTTTGCATACACCCAGCGATGCTTCTGGTTGTGGCGTTGCGTTTGTAGCATCATGATGTGCCTAGGGTCCATGTCTCCTGCTGTGTGGCCTTGTTTGGCATCACTGACTGTTTTAGGCACTGCCTGGGTTTGGGCAGCCATAACTCTTTGCTGTTCTTTTTCTAGATGATTCTGACTGTCTGACTGCGTTTGTAGCGTCAGTGTTATGGTGTGGTCCAGTTTTCATGCAAAACGGACGACGCCCGGGTTTTGGGCTGTCGGGCATCTGGGAGGGCTCACCGAGAAAACCCTGCCTGCCAGAAAAAAGGGTCTAGGGCTATTTTCTGATTGGGTGGTAACTGAGTAACAAGTTCTACACTAGTGTGGGGGAGCTAGAACTTGGAGGTGTCTCCCATTGTTGCTCATTCTTCATTCCTAATCAGTCACTTCCAGCTTTTAGCTGCTTTTTGGTGCCAATACTGGCGCGCGTGTTTCTGAGTAAAAAACCCAGAGCATCCAGACTTAGACTCTAGAGTAGCGAACCGAGGGGGCAGCACACTTAAGCAACAAGCGTGGAAGCCCGCACGCTACATCAACAACGTGTTGATTTCTTTTGCACCTTATTCAGTATTGTAGGATGGATCAGGAATGCTCTGCCGCTTGTGGAGGTATGACCCCTGGATGCGTTGTGATGTGACTCAACTATGCTCTGTCTCATGTGAGATATGACCTGTGAGTACACCATATGGGTGAGTGGTTACCTTGGCCATTTTGTTGATTTGGCCAAGTGAGAGGTCACAAGTTTGATCCTGGCCCCATGCACATCTTGTTTGTTGTGGAAGCTTCCAAGAAAGAAAGTCCATAGCTTCTTGGATGTTACATGGTTGGTCTGTCACCTTGACACTAGGATGCTTATGTGTCAAGCCCGCAGTGCAAGTCTATTGGTGACGTGGCTGGTTCAGGCCACTTCCCAGGAATGTGCTTTTGAGTTCTAGGACTGGACAGACAGCTATAAAAGGACTTGTCTTGCATGCTGGTCAATTAACCCTTGCTTGATGCTCTCTTGCGTATTGACGACTTGAGCTCTTCTTGAGATGTAATGCTAAGGCGTTAGTACTCTTGAAGTTGAAGTGTATGCCTGATTAAGTTTGGGGTGCATGACACATGTCAACAAAGGAAGAAGGCCTAAAAACCTTTGTGAGATTTTTTGGTTTCTCGGCTTCTTTGCCAGAGGTGGTTAGCTAAGTAGCTAACAAAGGGTTATGGGCCCACTCCTCTGGTTAGGGAAGTTTCACGCACGCAACCGCTAAGGTCACAAGCAATGAGAGCGCCTTCGCTCTCACCCAACTTCTCTGTTTGCAGGGCAAAATCAGCAGGAGGGGGATGCAACACATCTGCACCTTTCTACCTTGGGAGCTGACATCAGCCTACATCAGCCTACATCTGCTTGCAACGGTCAACATGAACAGGGGAAGCAGTTGCCTCTTCTCACCAACAGCCTACAGCGGCCTCAAACACAGGTTCATCGGCATCAACAACAGGTGCAGCAGCTGTAGCAGTTGTAATTGTAGGGATGGGAGGGACAGGGGAACCAGGGAATCATTCACCCATCCTCAAATTTGATGGAGAGGGGTTTGCGCTCTGGAAGTGGCAGTTTGAGATCATCATGGATGACAGAGATCTGCTAAGATATTTTGACGGAACTATCCCAGCACCAAAGGAGGAGGGTACTGACCTTGTGGCATGGGTCAAGCTCAACAAGAAGCCTCTCGCCATTCTTGTATCCTCCATACAATCCTCAGTCCTTTCACACATCAGCGGTTGTACAGTGGCAGCCGCGGCATACGCCAAACTTGGCAAGGTCTTTCAGTCCTCCTCACTTGCTAACCGTCTCTTCATTCTACAAAATCTCATCAGCATGAGACTTGGTGAAGGGGAGGATGTCTCCGCCTTTATGCAGAAATTTGAGACGCTCTTGCAACAAGCCACCGGCATGGGGTGGGACCTAAAATCCGACATGCAGGCCATGATTTTTCTGATGACGCTGCCGGAAAGTTGGGGCCNGCACACCACTTACGAGAAGAGAGACTTCATCTCTCTTGCTCCATGCAACAAGAACTTCAGAGTTGCCAACGGCAAGGTTGAGGCAGCTGAGGGGATTGGTGACAAGCTAGTCACAGTGGGTGTCAACGGTGGAGATTCCGACCTCAAGCTAGAGGGGGTGGTCTACTTGCCCTCCTTCACAGCCAACCTTCTCTCCGTCTCTAAGATAACTGACCATGGCATGATAGTGGTCTTCAGAGAGAAGGAAGCGGTAATAGTTCCTACCAAGGACATCAACATCTCCTACTCTGCCAAGAAGGTTGTCGCACAGGTTCCTCGCGTTGATGGGCTCTACGTCTTGCAGACCAAAACTACAAATTCAATGGCTGAATCTTCGGTGGAGAGTGATGATGAGGAGAGCAGCGATGTAGATTTAGATGAGGAAGGACATGTTGGATCAGCGGAAGCAGTGTCAGCAGACGATTTAGCAACAAAACCGCAAGCAAATACAACCACCGGGGCTGTTCATTCTAGCCTGTGCACATCCTCTGAATACCTGTGGCGCAGGCGCTTTGGGCACGTGGCTCATCGCACATTGGAGCTCATGGAAAAGCAGGAGCTAGTACGTAGGATGGAGCTAGGTGATGAGGCGGAGGGAGCCGGCATCATGTGTGAGCCATGCCTTCAAGGTTAGGCAAAAAGGAAACCCTTCAAGTGCAATGGTACGCGTGCTCTCCCACCCCTTGACCTCGTGCACTCTGACGTGTGCAGTCCCTTCCGCATGCCATCAAATGGAGGTAGCAGATATTTCCTCACATGCATTGATGACAACAGCCACAAGGTGTGGATATGCTTTCTCAAAAAGAAAAGCGAGATGAAGGAGAATCTGCAAGCCTTTGTCGCTATGGTTGAGCGACAGAGTGAAAAGAAGGTCAAGGCATTCAGAACGGACAACGGGGGAGAGTACAAAGCCTGCAGGGAGTGGCTCAAGACACAGGGCATTGAACACCAGAAAACGACGCCCTACTCACCTCAAAGCAACGGCGTAGCAGAGAGGATGAACCAGACGCTCCTATGCATGACAAGGTGCATGCTCTTTGACGCCAAGATGCCTCCTATGTTCTGGACTGAAGCAGCACGTACGGCTACCTACCTTGTGAACCTCACACCTGCAGCAGCTCTGCGAAGGTGAGGCAAGAAGAAGCAGACACAACAGCTGAAGACGCCACAAGAAGCATGGTCAGGCAAGAAGCCGGATGCCTCCCATCTCAAGGTGTTCGGTTGCACCATGTTTGCCAAGGTCCGGGCCGGTGAGGGCCCTGGAAAGCTCGATGCAAGAGCACGAAAGTGCATTTTCATCGGCTATGACACCGCCCACAAGGCTTATCGACTCTAGGACCAAGGGGACAAGAAGGTCATCCGCAGCAAAGACGTGGATTTCCACGAAGTTTCTGTGAGCAAGGGAGAGCATCTCAAACTCGAGAACGCTCCAAAACAGGGAGAGTGGCTCACTCTCGTTGAAGAGGGAGACGAAGCACCAGCACAATGGCATGGGATAGGTGCTGCAACAGGGAGAGGAGGTCATGAAGATAACTCGGAGGAATCAGACTCTGATTCCGACGTATCCGATCCTCCAGACAATGAGGAGGATCCCTCTCCCATCATCAACGGCGAACCAGACCTCCAGCCTCCACATCAACAGCACCAGCCACTAGGTTCAAGGAGCAGTTCACGCCTCAAAGTACCTCGGCAGCATTACGACGCAGATAAGGGTGAATGGACAGATTTCAACTATACATTCTTGGTTCAAGAGGAGCCAACGTCTGTCGCACAGGCACTCACTCGGCCTGACAAAGCAGAGTGGGATGAAGCAATTCGCAGTGAACTCAGCTCCATCGAAGAGAATGGGACATGGGTGCTGGTGGACAGACCTGCCGGGGCTCACGTTGTGGGGTCCAAGTGGGTGCTGAAAGTAAAAAGGAAACAGGATGGCAAGATAGACAAGTACAAGGCACGGGTGGTAGCAAAGGGATTCTCCCAACGGCCTGGCGCAGAGTACGATGAAACCTTTGCTCCAGTTGTGACGTTTGCCTCCATCCGGTCAATGCTCGCCATTGCTGCTGCCGAGAACATGGAGGTCCACCACATGGATGTCAAGACAGCCTTCCTTTATGGCAAACTTGACAAGGAGGTATTGATGGAGGTTCCGGAGGGGGTTGATGCTCCTGAGGGCAAGGTGTGTAGATTGGTGAAGGCACTCTATGGGCTAAAACAAGCGCCAAGACTTTGGTACCAAGAGATGGACACGTTCATGGCCAAGGAGTCCTTCATGCACTGCGACAATGACCCTAGCATGTACGTGCATGAGAGTGACAAAGGGACTATGTTGGTCGCCTTGTACGTTGAGGACCTGATTCTATGCTCTTCTTCAAAGCAGCTGCTAGACAATCTCAAGGGGCAGCTGAGTAGCAGATTCGAGATGAAGGACATGGGTCCTCTTGACTTCTATCTTGGAATTGTCATCAAGCACGACAGAGCAGCAGGTACCATCAGCCTGAACCAGACAAAATACATCGACTCCATCCTCAAAAGATACGACATGGCAGATTGCAAACCTGCCAGCACACCCATGAGCTCGGAGTGCAAACTCTCCACCTCCACGTCCCCATCCAACGAAGCGGAGAAAACTGACATGTTGGGCATCCCATATCAGTCTACAGTGGGCAGTCTGATGTATGCCATGGTCACCACCCGACCAGATATAGCCCATGCTGTTGGGCAAGTGAGCCGGTTTGTGGCCAATCCCGGTCCACTACACTCGCAGGCCGTGAAGCGCATCATGCGCTACCTTCAGGGGACGCGGCACGTGGGGCTCTAGTTTGGAGGCATCGCTGGATCCGCATCACTGTGTCTCATGTGCTACACTGATGCTAATTGGGGAGGGAATGTCGATGACAGAAAATCTACCTACGGCTTTGTGTGTATGTTGAATGGAGGTGCAGTCAGTTGGGCAAGTCGCAAGCAGGAATGTGTCTCTCTGTCAACAGCTGAAGCTGAGTACATCGCCTTGGCTGAGGTGTGTAAAGAGATGCAGTGGCTACAAAGCCTGCTATCTGAGATGAAGGCACCACAGGCAACGACGACAGTCATCAAGATTGACAACATGAGCGCGATTGACATGTCGAAGAACCCCGTCCTGTCCAGGCGCACAAAGCACATCGAGATCCGCTACCACTACGCTCGACACTTGGTCTACAAGCAGACAGTGGAGCTTGAGTATGTCGGTACCAAGCTGAACCGGGCTGACATGCTTACAAAGCCACTGGACAAGGATCTCCACCAGGCGGGCAGACAAGGTATCGGCATGGTACACACAAGTGATGACGAATGATGATGCCCACTGAGGCAAGGTGCAAGGGAGAGATTTGTTTATTGTTTTTACACCTTATTCAGCATTGTAGGATGGATCAGGAATGCTCTGCCCCTTGTGGAGGTATGACCCCTGGATGCGTTGTGATGTGACTCAACTATGCTCTGTCTCATGTGAGATATGACCTGTGAGTACACCATATGGGTGAGTGGTTACCTTGGCCATTTTGTTGATTTGGCCAAGTGAGAGGTCACGAGTTCGATCCTGGCCCCATGCACATCTTGTTTGCTGTGGAAGCTTCCAAGAAAGAAAGTCCGTAGCTTCTTGGATGTTACATGGTTGGTCTGTCACCTTGACACTAGGATGCTTATGTGTCAAGCCCACAGTGCAAGTCTATTGGTGACGTGGCTGGTTCAGGCCACTTCCCAGGAATGTGCTTTTGAGTTCTAGGACTGGACAGACAGCTATAAAAGGACTTGTCTTGTATGCTGATCAATTAACCCTTGTTTGATGCTCTCTTGCGTATTGACGACTTGAGCTCTTCTTGAGATGTAATGCTAAGGCATTAGTACTCTTGAAGGTGAAGTGTATGCCTGATTAAGTTTGGGGTGCATGACACATGTCAACAAAGGAAGAAGGCCTAAAAACCTTTGCGAGATTTTTTGGTTTCGCAACTTCTCTGCCAGAGGTGGTTAGCTCAGTAGCTAACACAACATTGTTGCCCCAACCTGCTGCCTAGGATTTCCAGCTCTAGTAAGACCCTTGTAGGTGATTTCTGCCCTACCTCCTAGCACCTGCTTGCACACATTCTGTCATGGTATCAGAGTAGCGAGATCCCTCTTGCTGAGTTACGCCGCAGAGATACAACACGAGCAGTAGCAGTGATAGTCACCGCCGCCGCCGCGAGGGGGAGGAGCGAGCCCCCTCCTCCACTCCGCTTGCCTCGTGGGTGGAGCCAGGCAGCCCAAAAAATAAGACAAGGGGAGTCCACAAGTGAGGCCCTCGAGAAGAACCTGGGGTGGGGATATCCCACTAGCACCGAAGTGATTGGTGATACAAAAAAAAGGGGAAAAAACTTTCGTCATGCCAAAACAAGCCCCCGGCAGCACCGCCATCAACGCAGCTAGTGAGGGTAGCTCCGCCAGCGGCCAACGCTGGCTGCCGCCAGTGTCACCACAGCGACAGTAGCAGCAGCAGCAACAGCAATAGCCATAGCAGCAGCAACAGGCGCAGCAGTAGCAGTTGCAGCAACAACAATAGTGGTAGCAGCAGTAGTAGCAGCGGCCGCCCAGTTTGATGACCTTGGCGTGCCAAGTGCGCGCGCTGGCAGACCTGCAGTCGCCTTGACAAGGCAGGTCGCTGAGCTGTAGGACCTGGTCAGGGGCTTACTACCCTAGTCGCAGCATGAGTCCGCAGACCTGAGCAAGGACCACCTCGCTCATGGCGGCAATGTTGAGGGAGTAGTCAAGACTCTCTCCGACTCTCGAGATGAGGAAGAGGAGGAATTTATGTGTGCACGCCTCTTCCGCCTGGAGGCACGTCGCAGAGCGCGTGAGGTAAATTTTGCCCTCCAGGTCTCAAGCTCAAGCGTCGGCTGCAGCCTGGGCCCAGCTCATCGCCCTCTGAGCTTTGAGGAGCTGGCTCTACGGGTTCGTCTGGGCAAGGGGGTTGCCTCCTTTACGCCCGGTCCCGCAGTGGCTTCGGCGGTCGCCGTGCCGATGGTCAGGCCACCCAAGTGGTTTGAGTTGGACCCACCTGTCTTCCGGACTGGGAACGAATACAAATCTTGGGAGTCGCGCTTCCGCATGTGGACCATGAGCGAGGGGGTGCATGCCTACTACTTCACTCTCTACCAGGCGTCTGACCCCTCCCAAACACAGATGTCGGTCCGTGCCGCCTCTGGCCTGATGAAGGTTGCTCCAGACTATACCAAGGACTTCAGCAGCTTCCTTGGTGACCCACTAACCGGCTCGAGAGCTGACCCTTGTACGGTGTGGGTGCTGGCCATCATCCTCTTTGAGGATGCCACCTTGGCCCTGACGTCCCAGTGCCTCGCTGACTTAAACTCCCTCTACCAGACTTCTTAGGAGTCTGCAGCTGACTGTTGGTACCGGGCGATCCAGCTGCATGAGGAGCTGGGAGATGATGCCCCTACGTAGAACGCATCCGTCTAGATCATCCTCTATGACATCCATCCCGAATACATGCGCATCTTCAGCAACTTCGACAATACTCTGGTGCGCGACATCGGGAGTGACAGGACACTGCTGCGCTGGGCCACACTCCACTTCCTAGAGGTCGTTGACATGGACGCAGTGAATCGCTCCCGCCGCAGCACCGCTTCAGCTGCAGTTGCGGCCGAGTGTTCCTCCCCGCCACCTATAGCAACAACGGCACCAGATCAGGGGAAAAGGGGCCGCAGATTGTCTGCCGGTGGCAAGAGCGGCGGTGCAACCAGCAGTGGCACCAACACAAGCAGCATCAGCCGTAGTAGCAGCGGCAACAGTAGCAGCAACAACGGCAGCAACAGTGACAAAGGGAGCACTGGGGGTCGCCAACTCGTGTGCTTCAATTGTGGTGGTGATCACCGCTACCTCGACTGCACTCGCCCGACGGGCCGCCCCCTGGACTGGGCCAAAGTCACGCAAGGACTGCAGCAAGCACAGGAGGCGCACTCGCGCCAGACGTTCGGCGCGACAGCCCACTCGGCCGCCACGACCGTAACCATTCCGGAGCATCCCGCTACCAAAGTGACCACCCCCCCGACCCTCGTGACCAGGCGCTCGCTGAACGGGACAGAACGACCGCATAGCTGCACTCGCTTTTCACCCTACGCTCCTCTGCGGGAGGTGCGAGTGGGTCGACTGAGCCAGGGTATCCTACAGCCTATGGACTGTCTGTCCTGTTGCATGATGATGTCTGTGGTGGTCCTCTTGTACATTCCTGTGCACGTGATGGACCCGATGATGTGTCTTGGTTGCATGCATCCCATGTATGCTCCGTTGCTCGCCTTGTCGCGTCGCCCGCCGAGCACTCCGCTGTCGCACCTTGTTCCGTCACCGAGTGCCATATTGCCCCATGTACGTGCGTCACGGATGCCACCTGGGTCATTGACTCTGGTGCCACCCATCACATGACATGTCGTCGTGATGCCTTTGACGTCTTGCATCCCGTTGGCGCCATTCGCTCTGTCCGCACTGCAGCTGTCCATGAGTTGACTACCCAGGGTGTTGGGGTTGTACAGTTCACCGGGCTAGCTGGTCCCGTATACATCTCCAACGTCCTCTTTATCCCTGATCTTGAACTTAGCCTGTTGTCTGTCTGTTCTTGCACCAAGATGGGCCTGGTTGTCACGCACACAGCTGCCGATACTCGCATCTTTGTGTGGGACATCCAGGAGACCGTCCTCAGTGGGAAAGTTTTCGATGATCTCTACCACATCTCTGGGTCGCCTGCTAGTGCCCTGCCCTTGCCTCTTTCTCCCACTACGGGTGTCTTTGTCGCTGGTGCTCTGTCCCTTGAGCACCACCGCCTCCTACACTGACGCCTCTATCATGTGCACCTAGGGGCTATGGACAGGCTGGTCCGCATTCAGCCTGCTCTCGGTCTTGATGCGCCATCCTTTGAGGCGCCGTCCACGACCGACTGGCTGTCCTTTGCTGAAGGTAAAATGCACCGCTCCACCTACCCTGGGTCCGTTTCCAGGTCTCGTCGGCCCCTGGAGCTCGTTCACTCCGACCTCATGGGCCCGCTCCCTGTTGAGTTTCAGGAGGACCGAGGTCGCTACGTCTTGATGCTGACTTCACACGCATGTGCTGGGTTTACAGTTTGCGTCGGAAGAGCGACGCGACCATCACTGTCCGAGTCTGGCTGGTCATGGCTGAACGCCTGGCTGGCCACACGCTTCAGATTGTTTGCTCTGACCGCGGCCGCGAGTTCCTTGGCGACATGGCGCGCCACTTCACCAAGCAGGGTGTTTTCTACAACCTCTCTGCTGGAACCGCACCACGTAGGTTACGGTCCGTGCCATGCGCGCCGACAGCGCCATGCTTGAGGCCTTTGCCTTCGAGGGCATGGCGCACATGACTTGGGTCTGGAACCGCATTCCTCACGGCCCCCTCTCAGGCCAACGCACACAGTACGAGCTCTTGTACGACCATCGTGCTGATCTCCGCCTTGCTCGTGTCTGGGGCTCCCTCGCCTGCGTTTGGTTCACACCGGAGCAGCAAGGGAACAAGCTCTCTCCGCGGGGTTGTATCTGTGCCTTTGTTGGCGCGGCCATGTGGTCAAAAGCCTGGCGGTTTTGGGACCTTGAGCGGTGCCGCATCGTGGAGTCACATGACACTCTCCTTTTTTAGCATCTCACCTTCCGTGACCTTGCTCGTATTCACGCTCTCCGCGTTGCTCATGCCCCTAGGTGTGCCGGGGCTCGTCGTGAGGGGGAGGTCCCTGTTGCGGTTGGCTCAGTGCCCTCGGCTAGTGTGGTCACTCCGTCGCAGACACACGAGGGGTTGTCCCCGTCTACTGCTCGCACTATCGCCCCTGCCGCTGTGCCCCTGCCTGCGTCTGAGTCTACATCTAGGCCTACGTCTGAGTCCGCGTCTGAGCCTACACCTGAGTGTGCGTCGGCATCTACGTCCGCTTCTTGCTCTGAGCTACCCCTGTTCCCGGGTCGGCCCGATCCTTCATACATGTCTACGTCTAGCTCTGAGCCCTCCCCGTTGCTGGCCCTACCCGCTCCTGCGTCCGCGTCTGCCTCTAGCTCTGCGCCGTCACTGTCCTTGCCTGTTGACACGCCCGCGTCCGGCACGGAGCCATCCCCAGCCGCTGCGGCCACACGATCATATGCTTACATGCTTGCCATGCAGCCCACTCTTGCATCTGAGTCATCGGTGGCCCCTGATCCTGTCTTGTATGACCTCTATATGCGTGCATCCGACGGGCGCCTCCGCCTTGCTTCGACTGTCGACAGCAGTCTCTAGGGTAGGTGCCTGGCCCCTCGCCGTACTTCGCCGACCGCCAGCAGTGACGCAGGCAGGCGGCTCTGACCTCGTCCCATGAGCAGCATTGCCAGCGGTGACCCAGGCACGAAGGCCATCGGCCTGAGTGCTCGCGGCCTCACGGAGGTTCATTCTAGCTATGCCACGGGCATGGCATTGCTTACCCATGAGCACGAACTCACCCGTGACGCTGCTGAGTCCATGGTCACTATCGACTCAGCATTATCGACTCTCCCATTGCAGCGTATGTCCTAGCCATGCGCAGTGTGCCACCGTTGTCTCCCGATCCCACCATTGTGCTTGAGGCCCTGTCAGCCCCCAACACTGAGCAGTGGCAAACTGCTTGCCAGGCAGAGCTCGACGCCATCCGTGAGCACGACGTCTTTGAATTGGTGGACTTTCCAAAGAATCGCAAGGCCATCAAGACCAAGTGGGTTCTCCGCAAGAAGCTCAAACCAGACAACATGGTGGACCACTACAAAGCCTACCTGATGGTAAAGGGCTTCTCCCAGGTTCCTGGTGTTGACTACACCAAGACCTTTGCTCTTGTTGGCCGGATGACGACGACGCTGACACTGCTGAGCCAGGTGGCTCAGCACGACAAGGAGACTCACTAGATGGATATCAACAACGCGTTTCTAAACGGGAATCTTGAGGAGGAGATCTGCATGGTCCAACCACCCGGCTTTGAGGATGGCACCAGTCACGTGTACCGACTACGGAAGGCCTTGTATGGCCTGAAGTAGTTGCCTCACTGTTGGAACCAGGAGATCACCAGCACGCTGAGACACGCGGGGTAAGTTCAGAGTGATGCTGACCCATCCTTGTTTCTCTCACAGTCCCTAGCGACACTCTACGTGGACGATCTTCGGATCGCCTTGCCGGCCCTTGAAGCAATGAATGCCGCAAAGGCCATTCTCTCCTCGGCCTACAAGATGAAGGACCTCGGCGAGGCCTCTGTCTTTCTGGGGATGGAGATTGTGCGCGACCGTGTCCACCGCACGCTCTGCGTCCATCAGGCACGTTACGCATAGGCTGTGGGGGAGCGCTTTGCTGATCTCCCCACTGCCGTCCGCACTGCCTCCACGCCCATGACCCTTGAAGGGTAGGCTTCCCTGAAGGTGGACGACCTAGTTGACCTGGGGAGCCAGTCCACGTGATCCTGTACCTGCGAGTCATCGGTACGCTCATAAACTTGGCCACCATGACACAGCCCGACATCCCCTTCATGGTCAACCTGCTTGCTCAGTTCTCACAGGCTCCACGCTAGCGAAGAATGGAGGTAGCCGTCCGGTGTGTGCGTTACTTCATGTCCATTGCACGCTTCGGTCTGTGCTTCCACGAACATGTGTTTGTCGTGCTCAATGGGCACACGGACAGTGTCTGGGCATGGAGTCCAGATGACAAGAGCCGCACCGGCTATGTCTTTCTCATTCTGGGCATTGTTGTGTCCTGGCACAGTGGGAAGCAGGGCTGCATCGCACGCAGTACTACGGAGGCACAATATGTTGCTCTGGACACCGGAGCAGCTGAGTGCGTCTGGCTTTCCGTCTCCTGTGTGAACTACGTCAGTCCATTCCCCCTGTGGTGCTTCAGTGTGACAACATGAGCGCGGAGGCAATCGCCAAGAACTCAGGTGTGTTTCATGCACGCATGAAGCACAACATCAAGCATCATTTTGTGCGTGACCTGGTTGATCGTGGTGAGTTCCGAGTCATCCACGTGGGCACTAACAGGCAGCACGATGACTTGCTGACCAAGGCTCTGGGTCATTTGAAGTTTCATGTGGCCACTCATGGGACTGGGACTCTGTCCCATTCCCATTGCAGGTTGATCCCTCATGTACCGTCTTGCTTGTACCATGCCTGTTGCGTGCAACTGTCGTGTGTATCTTCCCTTGTCCAACGGTAGTGTCTGCATGTGCATGGACGTGTATCACCCTCCAGTCATGGGGGAGTGTTGTTGTTGTGTGTGTTGTACACGGCTTACGGCGACCCCTTGGCTCATGTCCATTCACGTGCAGATCGCTGACATGGCTACGGTGGCATAAGACTGGCGGCCGGACGGGCGCCCAGAAGACATCTTTCTTAGTTAGATTCATGCAATGGGAAACATAGGCGTGCGGCCTATCAGGTTGTAGCTCTTGTCGACGCGGCCGTTAAGGTTCAGACGGCTCGCTGTTCTAACTTGTGTACAGGGAATTGTGTTCAAATTTGTGTTTCTACCACTGTTTTGTCCTGCTAGAAATTGTGCGTCCCGTGTGTGTGCACCCACTAGGTCTGAGACACCATTTAGGCTGCCTAGGCCTCAGTTGTTAGATCTCTCTGCACAGTTGCTTGCAGCCAGACGCGTTGATGCGTCATGCTAGTCAGACCCTTGCAGTTGATTTCTGCCCTACTACCTAGCACTTGCTTGCACGCATTCTATCAGTCCCTAACCCTCTACACGTACGCCCCTGCACTAGCGTCTCCACACATGCGCTTCTCCACTTGTCCCTCTCAGCTTATACCTCCACAGTTGTGCCTCTGTGCTTGCACCTCTAAGGCTGAGCTGGAAATCTCCTATAGCAACAGGTTGGGGTAGCAAGGTTGTTAATGGAACGTGTGGGAACCCACGCTCGTTGCTTAAGCTACCCCCTCAGTCTGCTGCACCAGAGCCAAAGTGTGATACCTCTGGTGTTTGTAACTCAGAACTGCGCGCGCCAGAGTTAGCGCCAGACAATAGGTGAAAACTGGAATTGACTGATGAAGAATCGAGAATGATCAACAATGTGAGACCCCTCCAAATTCTAGCCCCCCCAAGCTCTGTAAAGCTTGTTACCTAGTTTCTATGCCAATAAGAAAATAGACCTATTTTCTGGCAGGCAGGGTTTTCTTGGTGAGCCCTACCAGACGGTCGATAGCCCAAAACCCGGGCGTCGTTTGTTTTCCCTCAAAACTGGACCATACCATGATACGCATGCTACAAACGCAGCCGTGGAATCAGAATCAGCTAGGAAAATAGCAGTGAGCAGTTGCGGCTTCCTAAACCCAGGGAGAATCTACGCTAATCCCCGGTACGAACAATGTCTAAAAATCATGAAAGTTGGACCCTAGGTATAACATTGCGCTGCGAACGCAACAGTACAGTCAGACATGATGCTAGACACGTGCGAACAACATATGCAGTGAAAATGACTGCTGACGGCACAACTGCCGAGGAGGTCTGTCGATGGAGCTCAGCATGTTGGAGGAAGCTTCAGCAAACTGCGTGTAGGCCTCAGCGTGCGTCAGCTCTACAAGACGACACTCCAGTAATATTGAGTCTTGCCGTCAGTCATCTGCACGCCGATGTACACAAGCCAGGAGGAAACAACAGAGTACAAATGAGAGATGTGTGAAAAAACCAAAACTCCCCCATGCCTCACAGGCACAGTGCACATAGGCGGGCAAAGAGCATAGAGACCAAGTCACGCTTCAGTGCCTTGGTCAAGAAGTCAGCTAACTACCGTGTTATCTCCACCCACACCATGCTGATGCTCTCGTCATGTAACAACGAACGCACATAGTGCTACTTGACATTGATGTGCTTTGTGCGAGTGTGATGCACACTGTCATTGTCAGCAATGGCCATGGCACTTTCATTGTCACTGTGCAGCGTGATGGACGGGACTGACTGGCGCAACTCAAACAACAGGCGGCGCAGCCACACACTCTCACAAGTGCGAGAACCAAGGGCCACATACTCAGCCTCTACAGTGTTACGCGCAATGCAGCCTTCCTTGCCGCTACACCAGGACACAACCCTGCCGCCAACAAGAAAGATCCAACCAATACGACTCTTACTATGAGGACTGCCGGCCCAGTTACTGTCGGTGTATCCCCTTGCCTCAACAGATGGCTGTCGACAGAACATGAGGCCTCGTCGTGGGGTAGAGACAACGTAGCGCAGTACTTGGATTGCGACCTCGAAGTGGAGGTGACGCGGCTCCTGAGAGAACTGTGCAAGGAGCTTGACGGCGAATGCAATGTCTGGACGCGTCGTCGTCGCGAGGAACATCAGTGACCTGATGACTCAAAAACACATGGTCACGTCTACTATCTTCCCCACCACAAGTGGATCAGAGCTCTTAAGCATCATCTGACCATGAGAAAGACTGGTGCTGACCCGAGGTCCTTCATCTAGATGGCAGCTGCATCCGGCGATGCGATGAGCAAGCCTTTAACATAGACGAGGAGAGCAACAAGGGTCTGACCTCGCGTACTGATGAACAAGGCGGGGTGAGCATAGCTGCAAAGGAGGCCGCAAATGAGAAGCGTACGACTGATATCCTGGTTCTAGCAGCGTGGTAACTGTTTCAGGCCATAAAGGGCCTTCCGCAACTTCGAGGCCTTGCCGGAGCCATTGTGAAAGCCTGGAGGTTGTACCATGTAGAGCTCCTCACCCTCCAGTGAGCCATGGAGAAAGGCGTTGCTCACATCCATCTGATGCTGTTCCCACACGTGCTGGGCAACCAGGCTGAACAACACTTGACTAGAAGAGAATTGACCGACCGGGGCAAAGATCTGGTCATAGTCGATACCCAGGACCTGAGCAAACCTCTTGGCTGTAAGATGAGCCTTGTATTCATCCAGGGACTCGTTTGGCTTCCACTTTTGCCGGAGAACCCACTCAGTGCCGATAGCCTTGCGACCCGGTGGGAGGTCTACGAGCTCATAGACTTGATGTTGCCAAATGGCGGCAAGCTCGTCGGCGCATGCAACCTCCCATTGAGCAGCCTTGAGAGATGTCAGAGCCTCACGAAGGGTGGGTGGGTCCTCAGATTGCTCCGTAGGACAGACAGTAAGGGTGTGCGCGTCCCGCGCCCCTGGTGGCATACGCGTGAGCGTGGTCGTGATGGTGTACCTGTGCTCCTGATGAAGCAAGGCATAGCTCGGAGCCGACTCTAGATGTAGGTCAATGATGACTCACGGGGTGGCAAAGCGAAGTGCCTTGGTGCCAGGGTCCCCACTCACGACTCTGGAAGTGGGTGTGACAGGAGGCAAGGAGCCTTGTGGGGTGACAGAAGGTCGTGGCACGAGAGGGCGTGAGGGGGCGGCCTGAGTGCTCACTGTCAGCCTTGGTCGAACACTCCCACCCGGACCACGTGGGTAGCGCGTCGACACGGATGGGGTAACCGGCCTTAAGGAGCTGGCAGACATGGACGGAGCAGCCGGCCGAGAGAGGCTGGCCGACGTGGCCGAAGGAGTCGGCTTGGAGAGGTTGGCAGACTCGGACGGGACAGCCGGCCCGGAGGGGTTGGCAGACATGGATGGGGCAGCTGGTCTCGAGGGGCTGGCAGACACGGATGGGGCAGCCGGCCTAGATGGGCTGGCGGACACAGACGGAGCAGCCGACCCAGAGGGGCTTGCGGACATGGACAGGGTAGCCGGCCCCGAGGGGCTGGAGGACACGGATGGGGCAGCCGGCCCTGAGGGACTCGCGGACAAAGACGGGACAACCCGCCCAGAGGGGTTGGGGGGCACGGATGGGCTAGCCGGCCCAGAGGGGCTAGGGGACATGGACGGGGCAGCCGGCCCGGAGGGGCTGGCGCACATGGATGGGATAGCCGGCCCAAAGGGACTGGCTAACACAGACAGGGCAATCGGCCCGGAGGGGCTGGCGGACACGCATGGGACAGCCGGCCTGGAGGGGCTGGCGGACATGGACAGGGTAGCCGGCTCGGAGGGGCTGGCGGATGCGGACGGGGAAGCCAGTCCGGAGGGGATGGCGGACATGGAGAGGGCAGCCGGCGCAGAAGGACCCGCGGGCGCAGACGATGGGATGCCCGGACACGGCTAGACGGAGGACGGACCCACCATTCCCCCACGCAACGGAAGTAACCTTGACGCGCCAGAGCAAACGATGTCGCAAGGAAACATGTCCTCAAAGAAGAGGGTCTTCCAGGACTGAATGATGTTGTGCCGGTGGGATCCCAAAAGCGCCTTGGCTTGGACTGTCACGAGAGGCCAAGGAAGGTACAGGGACGGGCGTGAGCCTTGAGCTTGTTGCCTTGGTGTGGGGCAGGCAGCCACACGATGGCTGCGCAGCCCCAGACGCAGGCCGGACAGAGGTCGGCTCGCTCTCCACACTAGTGTTGTTTTGGCGTGGACTAACGGGGAATGAGTCCGTGGGGAATCCGGTTCTAGACCCATGTCATGTAGGTCATGGCCTCAAAGTAGAAGCCATCAGAGAGACTCGACTCGGCCTGCATAATGCGGACGGCGTCAGCCATGGTGCGGTTCCACCGCTCTGAGACGCTGTTCTGGGCATGCGTGTAAGGCGCTGACGTCTCATGATGGATGCTACGGGAGGCAAGGAAGAGTGTAGTCTCCCCCATAAAATGACCCCCACGATCAAAACGGAAGCAGCAGAGGGGGCGACCACACTCGTGCTTAGCATAAACAAGCCAATTCCGAATGGTGGGAGGAAAATTGCTCTTATGCCGAAGGTAGAAGATCCTGCGATAGCAAGAGTAGTCGTCCGTCAATGTCAGGACGTAACAATCGTGCTCTCCAACAGACACAATTGGGAGGGGTCCCATGACATCAGAGTGAACCAAGTCAAGCAAGGCGGTCGCACGAGAGGCAAATAGGGGGTTTTGTGGAACGGTGCATCTTCCCTTCAGTACAATCAATGGACTCGGTGGAACATGGTACAGGAAAGGAGGCTGGATCAAGGCTTGTGGCTGGCTGCGTGTTAAGCATGCTATTCATAGCGGTAGAGTAGACGTGATAGAGGCGACGATGCAAGAGACGTGTGTGCTACGGAGAGAGTGTGCTAGTAACAAACACATGGCTAGTGTTTGCCGATGAGGAGGGGACAGAGGTATAAGTGGACAGGCGTGGGACGTGCCAAAAGTTGCCCTGGGCGAAGGCATGTAAGAAGACACAACGTGAAGGACGCAACGGCATAGTGCCAACACCTCGCAAGTGCAGAAAGTCCATGCTCATGCAATCAAGGGCTGTGAAAGATAGGAGGTTGAGTTCAAGGCCAGGGATGAAGAGGACATCACTCACGAAGACATCACCAGTGGGACCACGGAACCAAACAATGCCGACACCATGAACGGGTACCACCTGACCAGGACACGTCCAAACCATATAGACATTAGTGGCGGGACCGAGGATACTGAAGGCCTTACGCGAGGCCATCATGTGATGCGTGGTCCCGGAGTCGATGATCCAAGTCTCTGACGGTTCCTGGACTGGTGTGGCCATGTCGCTAACAATCACATGACAGTGGGCAAGCGACGCGGAAGTGGTGGACGGAGGTGCAAATTGGGACTGTTAGTGATCCAACCAGGCGACGTCATCACGAAGAGGAGCAGGTGGGAAGGGCATGGTGGAGGATGGAGTGGACAAAGATATAGGGCATGACCGCAGCACAGAATCTGTCATGCAAGGTAGGGTAGTGGAACGAGTGACGAAGAAACTTGCACTTCCCTGGGGAGGAGGGCAAGGAAGGCCAAATGGAGTGCGATGAACTGCTCCAACTGACACTCGTGAGTGGAGGGTCCGACGGAGTAGACCAACTGTGGTGTGACAACCCAGGAGCCCAAGATGGAGGAGGAAGACGCCAGTGATGGAGGAGCGGGCGTGGACGCCAGTGATGGAGGAGCGGGCTGTGCAAGATACTACAATGGAGCCGTCGCGAGTGTCACCAAGACAGCAGGAGCAACGAGAGTCACGGAAGTGGTGGCAAGGTGACGCTCACACTGGCAATGCATGGTGGCGATGACACAAGCCTCTTTGGTCGGGAGCAGACACGTGTACCACCCGTGTTGTAGCTGGCCACAGTTGTGGCAGATAAGGTTTCCATCACCGGATCCGCTGGATTGTTGTTGTGGGCCCTCGCCCTTCTTACCCCTACGCTTCTTCGTGCCGGATGGGGAGGCATCGGAAGACGCTGCTGTTGCTGGAATGGCAAAAGCAAATGAGGCAATGGCATGAGAGGAAAGGGACTCTGAGCGATGGATCTTGATGAGCCTCCTCGATGTGGAGGAAGGGCTTGTATGTCCGGAGCATGAGGGTCCCCTGGGTAGCCATCGCGGCGAGGACCTCCTAGGAGCAGTGGATGAAGACTTTGGAGAATGTGTCTGTGGCACCGTGCTTGATGGTCAGGAGCATGGAGAGAGGGGGTGGCGCAACATCTCTGAGGTAGCGCTGGGTTTCCTCGGCACGCTGCCAATAGGAGGTGATCGTCTTAGTCTCCCCCATGCAAAGGAGGTTGAACTCCCAGAACAGGTGGCTGGTCTAGGCATCACTTGACGGACAATGAGGGCGCTTGAGTATGTGCCACGCTGCTGCGGGGTCAGGGAGTGCGCCAGTGGTGAGGTTGCCAAGGAAGGGCTTGAGGGCGAGACGTGCAGCCGGAGGGGTAACAGGGACGAGGGCATGCACGGCACGATTGGCGTCATATACCTGGTTGGCCTGGGAGGAGTCGAAGGGCAGGACATAGTAGGGCCACAGGCCATCGCCTTGTGCCCAGATCTAGAAGCTGAGCTCCCAACTCCATAACTGCTCATCAGCCTGAAGCGACGGTGGTGGGGTTTTGAAGTCCTTAGGCTTGTGACCAGCACCCAAAGTGGAGCCTAAGACTGACATCACTGTCTGTCGTTGGTCCTGGGTCTGTTGCTACGCTAGGTACTACGTGCCATAGGATACCGTAGGGCTCGCGTAACCGTGTGGGACAAAAGGTGCTTGCTGACGCTGCTGCTGCTATTGTGGCGGCTACTGATGCTATTGCTGTGGCTGTTGCTGCGTCAGTTGTGTCGGCGGCTATAGTGCCGATAGTTGTTACATTAGCGTTTCGAGATGCTAGCGCAAAGCGACAAATCAATTTAAGTGGCCAGTAAGACCAACAACAGAAACTAAGGGGTGTTGGTGCTGCAATGGCTGCTGCTACTACTATAACGACAGGTGTTGCTATAGCTACTACTGCTGCTTTTGTTATTGTAGCTACTGCTGCTGCTGATGCTGCTGCTCCTGTTGCTACTCCTGTTGATGTGGCTGCTACTGCTACTGCTGGTGTGGCTGTTGTTGCTACTGTTGCTGTTGTTGCTGCGGCTGCTGCATTTGCTGCTTCTGCTGCTGCTACGACCAATGCTGTTGCTATTGTTGTTCCTGTTTCTATTGTAGTGGCGGTAGCTGCTGCTCTTGCTGTTGCTGTTGAAATCGCTAGAGATATTGTAGGAATAGGGGCCCTCCAACAGAGGTGGACCCCTCTCCATCCGCTGCCATGGCGTCCTTTGTTTTCCCTCCTTGTTTTGTTTTATGCTGTTGATGTCAGAAGTGACTTCAGCAATGACATCAGCTTAGGATGACTAACATCAGCAGCTGCTACTGCGCTATCTACAAGGTTGCTAGTGTAGATGGGTTTTTTTCTTGGTTGTTGTTGCTTACATCAGCAGTGATGTCAGCCGAGTATGGTAGATATCAACAATGGATATCACATTGTTGCTGCAGCCACTGCTTTGTCAGCTATACAGCAACTACTATTGTTGTTGCTGCTTCTGCCACTGCTGTTACTACAGCAAACATTCCTACTGCTGTTGTATCTGTTGCTGCTTTTGTTGCTACTGCTGGTACTGCTGCTGCTACTACTGCTGTAGATCCTGTTGCTACTACTGCTTCTGGTGTTGCTCTGGTGTTTGCTACTCAGAGCTCTTGTGTTTGTTACTCAGAACTACGCGCGCCAGAGTCAGCACCAGACAATAGCAGAAAAATGGAAATGACTGATTAAGAACTGAGAATGAGCAACAATAGAAGATCCCTCCAAATTCTAGCTCCCTCCCAGCTCTGTTGAGATCGTTACTCAATTTCTAAGCGAATCAGAAAATAGATAGGGTTTTGTGGCAGGCAGGGTTTTCTCGGTGAGCCTTACCAGACTGTAGCGTACGGACCATTTTTAGGGTTAAAAATGGTCGTTAAATGTTTATCGGGTGCTTCGGGTACTCGAGGCTTAAGTTTCGAGGAGCCAAAAGCCCGGAAAAAATATAACGGGCTGGAGTCTGGTTTGACTCTAACCTAGAAAATAGTCCTTGGTCGTATTCGAGGCGAAAGGAGTGTCGCGATGGAAAATCCATCGCGTCACTCCTCCTCCACTCCTAGAATGACGCCAGGGTCCTGTTTCTAGCGTGGCAATGCCACGTGGAAGACGTAGGATTAGGTTGCATGTTTACAAATATGCCCTATGATGACTACGTCCATTTGTCACGCGGTTTGTCTCAGCCAAAATGGCTGAGGCGACCATTTGCTCACTCTCTGGAGACGACTATTCTGAGGGCCTACGTTTTGGTTCTGCAGTTAGTTGCAAAATAGCGTAGTGCTGTTACATAGTCATCATAGCCAAAAGCCTTCCGTTGTACGTCCGATCGACCTCGCAAATGACTTCATCCGTCGATCGACATCTTTCGTAGAAGAGAAGAAAAAAAAAAGCGAGAGCAAAATCGACCGATCGTCGAGCTAGGTGCTCCGGGTGCTGTGTCGCAAAACGCTCCTCGGTACCTGAGATGTGCACGTTCGCTCGAGAGCCCGACAGGCCGAGCCCGGTGGAGCCCGCCGACAGCACGAGTCCCATGGCACGAGCCCGACAGAACGAGCCCGGCAGGTGGAAAAGAAAATGAAATGCAGACTCCGGGTGACGTGACGAGGAGAGGGGCGAGACCCCCTCTCCTCCTCGACTCTGGCGCCGACAGCACCGAGGGCGAGAAGAAGGGCAAGCCCCCCTCTTCCCCTCATCCTCGTCACCGACAGTGCCGAGGGGGAGGAGATGGGTGAGCCCCCCCTCTCCCCCTCGTCTGTGGCGCCGACTGAGCCCAGAGGGAAGAGAGAATGGGTGGACGTCCCCCCCCCTCTTTGGAGTGCCGAAAGTGCCGATGAGGAAGGAGAGAGGGGGGAAGGGACTCCCTCTCTCCGTCCTCTCCCTCCCTCGGTGCCGATGGCGCCGATGGGGAGAAAGCGGGGGGGGAAGGGACCCTCCCTCTCCCCTCCCCCCCCCCTCTCTCCCTCAGCGCTGACAGCGTCGACGGGGGAGGAAAGGGGGGCGGAACTCCCTCTCACCTCCTCCTTGGACGTCAACGGCGCGGACGGAGAGGAGAGAGGGGGAGACCCTCTTCCCCCCCTCCTATGGCACCGATGGCGCCGATGGGGAAAGGAGGGGCGAACCCCCTCTCCCCCTCGTCATTGGCGTCCACAGCGCCAAGAGAGGAGAGGAGCGGACCCCCCCCCCTCCCCCCCTCCTTGGGCACCGATTGTGCTGACGTGAAGGAGAGAGGGAGGCCCTCTCCCCCCCCCTCTCCCTTCTCATAGTGAGAGCCCGAGGGAGAGAAGAAGATGACCTCCCCTCTCCCCCCCTTCTCATAGAGACCGACGGC
>SZWC01004928.1:0-10905 GCA_023375785.1 Penium margaritaceum
AGCCGGATGGCTCACTGGAACGCTACAAGGCCCGCTTGGTCGTCAAGGGATTCTCTCAGATTGAGGGAGTTGATTACACTGACACCTTTGCCCCTGTCGGCCGCATGACCTCAGCTCGAGCTCTGTTTGGTGTAGTACCTCAGCATGACTGGGAACTACACCAGATGGATGTGAACAACGCGTTCCTCCATGGCTCTTTGGATGAGGAGATCTACGTGGCTCAGCCACCAGGCTTTGAGGACGGTGACAAGGTCTGGCGCTTGGGCAAGTCCTTGTGCGGCCTCAAGCAGTCTCCACGGTGTTGGAACCGGGAGATCACTGGCACCTTGATTCGCGTAGGATATGTACAGAGCGAGGCAGACCCCTCACTCTTCATCCTACCGACACCCGAGCGGTTTACCGCCATCCTGGTCTATGTTGATGACCTTCTGATCGCGTCTGTGTTGCTGGAGGCCGTGAAGGAGGCCAAGGGTGTCCTACAGACCGCCTACAGGATGAAGGACCTCGGTCCTGCATCGGTGTTTCTTGGTATGGAGATTGTGCAAGATCGCAGACATCGGACACTGTTGCTGCATCAGGCCCGATACGCACGAGTCGTGGGGGAGCGCTTTAGCGATCTCCTTGGTGCAGTGCCCACTGCTTCCACACCACTGACACCTGATGGGCAGGATGCCCTAAAGGTGGATGACCCTACACAGCTGGGGGAGACAGTAGACGTGACCTTGTACCTCCGTCTTATCGGATCTCTGATGTACCTGGCCACTACCACGCGTCCCGAAATCGCGTTCGCCGTCAACCTCCTCGCTCAGTTCTCGCAGGCTCCACGTGCGAGAGCTCTTCACGCGACTGTGCGAGTGGTACGATACGTGGTCTCCACGCCGTATCTCGGACTCTGCTTTCGTCGGCAGTGTTCGGTGGTCCTTGACGGCTACACTGACAACGACTGGGCTTGGAGTCTTGACGGGCGCAGTCGCACTGGCTACGTGTTTTTGCTCGGTGGTACCGCTTTGTCTTGGCGAAGCGGGAAGCAGGGCTGCATTGCACGTAGCTCGTCGGAGGCAGAGTATGTGGCTTTGGGGGCAGGGGCTGCTGAGGCAGTTTGGCTGCAGTGCTTGTTTCTTGAGCTCGGGCAGTCAGTACCCGCCATTGTGTTGCGTTGCGACAACCAGAGTGCTCTCGCCATTGCGGAGAACTCTGGTGTTTTTCATGCTCGCACAAAGTACATTGCGGTTGAGCATCACTTCGTTCGTGATCTGGTGGAGCGACGCGTGATCTCCATCATGTGGGTTGGCACTGACCTGTAGCGAGCTGATTTCTTGACGAAGGCACTTGCCCGCGGAAAGTTCCTGGTGGCCATTCGTTCTGTTGGGCTTCACCCCGTGCGTGACAGTCGTTGAGTATGGGATGTACGTTGCCGTCTCATCTGTCTGTGTCACTCACTATGTGGTTGTACCAGTGCTGCACGCGTATGGACATGCGTACCATCGGGTCATGGGGGAGTGTTGTGCTTTGTGCCGTTCCTGTACAGTTTACTCTGACCACTCGGCCGTGTCCATACTCGTGCAGATCCCTGAGGCAGGCGGCCCTGGTGACACCGGCGCGACGACAGGCGGCGGACTACCCGTCTGGAGCTGACCGACCACTGTTCCAGAGCCCCAGATGTCACCAGGACTCCTTGTTGTGCCTTCTACGTCTTGCAGCCACCTTTCGGCGGACTGGGCATGAGACCCATTTGCATGTTTTTGCATTGTATACTTGCTGTCTGTCGATGGATGCATGCATGTGACCAGTCGTTGCGTGCGTCTTTTGATTCTGCACGTCTAGGTTCAGACGACGTAGGATTCTGACATGTGTGCGCAGAATTACGGCCAAAACAGTGGTTTTGGGCCGGTTTCAGGACAGCTCTTAGACTGCCGCGTGCGACACCCGCCGTGCGCCGCGGCAGGTATTTATGCCCTGGACCTGTCAGTTGTCATTTGTCTCTGCATATGCTATATTGAAGCATTCTGACACTTTGACTTGTGTCTCCTAGCCAAACCCTTGCCGTTGTGTGTACGACCTGTGACTGTCGTCACCGTATGACTAGGCACTGACGCCCGGTCAGCGGCCGTGTTGCTAGGAAGCTTCTACGCACTTTCTCAATGCCATGGACCTGTCATTTGTCATTTCTCTCTGCAAATGCTTATGAAGCATTCAGACACTTTGCCTTGTGTCCCCTAGCCAAACCCTTGCCGTTACGCGCACGACTTGTGACTATCGTCACCGTCTGACTAGGCACTGACGCCTGGTCAATGGGAGTGTGGCTAGGAAGCTTCTATGCATCTTCTCAATGAGACTTTGCGCGTCTCCCTAGCCTGATCCTTGCCGTTTCTTGCACCTGCTTGCATGCTAGTGCGCTAGTTGAGTGGACAGTGTCGCCACGTCAGAAGGACCAAGATTAAGAAGCTTCCTAGCAATTTCTCAGCATGAGGATTTTGCACAAGCATGTGTGGGTAATAGTTCGTTGTGAGGGAATGAGGAGTGAGATGAGAGGGGGAAGTTCAAAGACCAAGACGTGGTGACGAGTTGACAAGAGTCTCAAGAAGACAGCCCAAAATCTCACAGTCACAGCGGAGTTAGGTGGTCGACGTCGGGGAGGGAGACCATAGCGAGCGAGCGGCGAGCTCGTTCTCGCTTGTGGTCTCCCTTCCACCGCGTGGGTGTCGAACCTGTCTTCACCTCCCCCCCCTCGAATCCTATTTTCTCACTACACATCGTAGTGTCTCAGCCAAGGGGCAAACCCGGGTGACGAAGTAACAATAAGTTCAATGTAGCTGTGGGCATGCATGACGTCGGTGTCACCATGGCCAATGACCACAGTTTAGTGACGGCGAGCGTACCAGCAGCACGGTCCCTCTCTCTCAGTCACCTGCATCAGTGGTTAGTGCGATGTGCAACGAGGCCAGAGGTCACAGTGTGTACGAGACACAAAACCAACACTTTCCCATGACCCACAGCCGCCACACACATCACACGCACACGATCGTCACAAGATGTGACAAGCACAACTGTACACGAACACGCACAGGGGCAATGACTCAACTGGGAGCATCACGACAACACAACAAGCCAACGGCATGGACTGCAGCCTTGAAGATGTTGCTGCTGAGCGCCTTCGTAAGGAAGTCAGCCCTCTGATGTCGAGTGTCAACCCAGACGATCTGGACATCACCTGCAGCCACTCTCTCGCCCACAAAATGATGCTCCACATTGATATGCTTGGTGCGAGTGTGATGCATGCCGTCGTGCTCAGCAATGGCCTTAGTGCTTTGATTGTCGCAGCGCAGAGTGATGCAGCGAATGGGTACACGCAGCTGCTGGAACAGGCGACAAAGCCAAATGCTCTCACAAGTGCCCGCCCCAAGTGCAACATACTCGGCCTCACTCGAACTGCGAGCAACGCAACCCTACTTGCCACTCTTCCACGACACTGCGGTACCGCCAACGAGAAAGATGTAGCCAGTGCGACTGCGAGCATCAGCATCATGGGTCCCAGTCACTGTCTGTGTATCCGTCAATCACCACTGACGGTTGTGCTCTGTAGCAAAGACCAGTGCGAGCTGTGGACACAGCGTATCTGACAACGCGCAGAGCAGCCTCTAAATGTCGTGCTCGCGGACACTGTGAGAATTGTGCCAGGAAATTCACAGCGAAGGCAACATCCGCCCTGGTTGTTGTCGCCAGGTACATGAGCGAGCCAATCACGCGAAGGTAGTCTGTCACGTCAACTGGCTCCCCCAGCTTTGACACGTCCAGTGTCTTCAGCAGTCTCTGTCCTGCTGGGGTCATGGGCGTAGAAGCTGTAGGCACTGTCTCGAGGAGTGGAGTGAAGGGCTCCCCCAGGCTGCGCACATAGGCAGCCTGGTGAACGTGAAGCACACGGTGAGAGCGATCTCGCTCCAGCTCCATGCCCAAGAAAACACGAGCCGGCCCTAAGTCCTTCATCTTGTACGTGGACTGTAGGAGTGCCTTCACCGACCGCACAGCCTCCTGACTGGGTGATGCTATCAGCAAGTCATCCACATAGACAAGGACAGCAACGAAAGGGACCGACGAAGGAGTGAAAAAGAGTGAAGGGTCAACAGAGCTACGTTGGTAGCCACCCTTTTGAAGTGTGGATGTGATCTCCTGGTTCCAGCACCGAGGCGACTGCTTCAGACCATAGAGGGCCTTTCGCAGCCGCCACACTCTGTCAGTGCCGTCGGAGAACCCAGGGGGCTGAACCATGTAAATCTTCTCGTCCAGCTGACCATGCAAGAAAGCATTGTTGACATCCATCTGCTCCAGCCCCCAGTCATGTTGGGCGACTAGACTCAGCAAAGCTCGAGCCGTGGTGTAACGGCCAACTGGCGCGAATGTTTCGTCAAATTCAATGCCAGCGACTTGGGAGAACCCTTTGGCCGTGAGACGAGCTTTGTACTTGTCCAGTGTGCCATCCGGTTTGTACTTGCGCCGGAAGATCCACCGCGCATCAATGGCTTTGCGCCCTGGCGGTAGGTCGACCAGCTCGTACACAGCATGGTCGTCGAGAGCTTTGAGCTCGTCGTGCATGGCGGCTTCCCACTGCTGAGCGTCGGGAGCCGCACGTGCCTGCCGAGCCGTAGTAGGCTCAGGTGACGGTGAGGTGGTACCAGTGGTCGCATGACACTAAGCAACGGTGTTAGCGGCAACAGCAGCGACAGCACGTGCGTGCTCGGAGACAAGCAGAGCATACCCTAGAGAAGAGCTGGGATGAACGAAACCGGTAGCAAGACCCAAGGCATCCATGCCCGTCGGAACAACAGGGGACTAAGCTGTCTGTTCCCGAGAGGGTCGGGCGGATGTCGTAGGGACACTGGAGGTGCGGTGGGGAAGTGCACGGAGACGCCCACCTCGGACAAAGGGTGAGATGGGCGCTTGTCCAGTGGGCTCTGCTGCCCGAGGAGGGTCAGCCACAAGTGGAGAGGCTAGAGAGACGGGTGGCGACGCAGACGTGGGTGTCGAATCAAACACATCTGGGGAGACTGGAGTGCTTGACGAGCTGGACGACGAGGACGGGAGGGACAGTGAGGCAGGTGGGGACATCGAGTCTGACGACTGCGGGAGAGTCGAGGGTGCCGGCTGCGAGGGCGCAGCCGGAGGAACGGAGGGTGGGACCGGACCGACTTCCCCCCCCAGCCGAGAGAGCGGGAGAAGGGAGGCAGCGGACGAGAGACGACCAATGTCACGAAGAAAGACAGACTCAAAGAACAAGGCGTCGCGGGACTCGATCACCCGCTGACGCACTGGGTCCCAAAACCGCCAGGCTTTGGATTGGGAGGAGACACCCAAGAAGGGGCACAAACGACCCCGAGGGGAGAGCTTGCCATCACGAAGATCGTCAGGCAGCCAAACAGAGGCAATACAGCCCCAGACACGGGCAAGACGGAGATCGGCACGAGTGCCGGACCAGCGCTCAAAAGGGGTAATGGAGCGAGGGAGAGGGCCGTGCGGGACCCGATTCCACACCCAGGTCATGTAGCTCATGGCCTCGAAGGCAAAGAGTGAGGGAAGACCAGACTCGGACAGAAGAGTCCGAACACCATCGGCGAGGGTCCGGTTCCAACGCTCAGAGACCCCATTTTGCTGGGGTGTGTAGGGAGCAGATGTCTCCAGACACACCCCTTTAGACGTAAGAAAACGGGCGGTGGGGCCAAGGAACTCACCGCCGCGGTCACTGCGGAACACCCGCAGGGATCGCTGACAGGCCTGCTCAGCCTGAGCAAGCCAGGTCTCAATGGTGGGATAGACATCGCTCTTGTGGTGGAGGGCGAAGACCCAACGAAAACGGGAGCAGTCATCAATGAGGCACAAGACGTATCGTCCAACATCACCAAGGAGGTCATGGGGAAGCGGGCCCATGACGTCCGCGTGCACACGGTCAAGGGGATGACGGGACTGAGACTCAGAATCAGAGAAGGGAGCACGATGCATTTTACCCTGGGCACAGTCAAGACAGTCAACAGGGCAGGGAGCAGGGAATGTGGACGGAGACAAGCCCAATGCAGGTTGGAGACGGAGCATGCTAGAGACAGCATCCGTGTGGACATGAATAAGACGGCGATGCAACAGGCGGACAAGGTCAGGAGAGAGAGAAGGAGCGACATGGGCAAGTGCGGTGCCGACAGAGGGAGTAGTGGAACAGAACAGGGGCACACGATACAGCTTGTCACATTTGACGCCACGCAGGACAACGCGACCAATGGGACGCAGGCGGACTGTGGCAACACCGCGACTAGCAGTAAAGTCCATGTCCTGAGCATCAAGGGAAGGCACCGACAGCAGGCTGAGTTCTAGGGAAGGAACGTACAGAACATCAGGAAGGTACAGAACGCCAGAGGGACCAACAAAATGAATGACACCGACACCCTGAACGGGAAGTAACTGGCCTGACCCTGTACGAACATAGCACACAGAACCCAGCAGGGCCAAGAGAGACGAACAAGGAGCGCACAGAGGTCATGTGGTGGGTGGCTCCGGAATCCAGGATCCAGAAGCCACCCGATCGGCGTACAGTGGGGAGGACGCCACAGGTAGCCACAGTGCCAACAGGGGGAACGGGACAGGACGACGGAGCACAGGCAGCGAGACAACGTGGGAGAACGACAAACTGCCAATGCTCAATCCACGGAACGGCGGGAGACAAGGACCCAAGCACGTGCCCTGGGGGGTCACCACGAAGCACTGAGTCGGACTGACACATGGGACCACTGGCCAGCGAAGCAACACCCTCACCTCCCTGATAGCGAAGGCGCAGAAGCTGGAGAAGGGATTGCTCCAGCTGCCGCTCGCCATCACCCGCGACAGATGCAGCTTGAGCCGGGGTCGAAGCGCCCAAGGAAGACGGGAACCACGGGGGGACGGTGTAGGCCGGTGAAGGAGGCGCGGCGTAGGATGGTGCACCATATGGAGGAGGCCAGCCCCACGGATACGGGAGGAGAAGCGGGACAAGAGGCAGCCCGGCAGTGGCATAGACGTGCGCAGACGATGGAATGGCCGATGAAGAGGAGGACGCGGCGCCAGAGGAGGAAGAAGATGTGGAAGCACCGCCAGAGGTGCGAGCCCAGTGGGCGCGCATGGCACGGGCAAGGCGCAGGTCATCTGGTGGAGCAGGGCACGCGCGGGCGGAGTGCTCGGCAGAACCACAGTTCCAGCAGACCACAGCACCAGGGACACGAGGAGCAGAGGCGGCTTTCTCTTTGCCCTTGCCTTTGCCCTTGTTCTTGCCCTTGCCCTGACCACGACCCTGAGAGGAGAGGGCAGTGGCTGTAGAGGACATGGAGGAAGTAGATGCAGTAGGAGTCGAGGAGGAAGAAGAAGGTGAGGGGACTGTAGTGAGCGCAGCGACACCGGCGACGGAGGAGCGGTGGAGTCGCTTGTTCTGGAGGCTGGTCCACCAGGCGGCAAGGCGCTCAGCAGTGAAGTCCCACAGGGCGCCAACCCCAGGGGGAGAGCGGGGGGGAACAGGCTGAGAGGCGAGGCGCTGAAGTTCTTCGGCTTTGACATCGCAAAGAAGGTCAGAGAGCTCTGGGATGAGCCCGTTGACCATGGTCAGAACTGCGGACAACTGGCCAGGGGCGGCGTCATCGAGCTCGCAAAGGAGCTTGAGACCGCGAGCCCAGTAGGCATCAGCGGTTTCGTCGGCACGCATGAAGAGGGTGTTGAACTGCACAGTCAGAGCCCTCTGTGCAGCCTGGCCAGTAATGGTCATGCGGCGACGCAACATGGCGTAGGCGCCAACGGGATCAGCAAGGCGACCAGCAGAAGGATCAGCGTTGTATGTTCTAACGTCATCTACTAGGTGTGTAGGAGCCGCGTGAATGAGGGCGCGGACAGCTCGTGCAGCTTCAGCAGAGAGCGGGGTGAAGGGAGGATTGGCGGAAGGATCAGGGAGAGAGTAATACTCCCAGAGGCGCTCGCCTTGAGCCCAAGCGCTGAAACGCACCTCCCAGGAAGAGAAGGCGAGCTCGCGAGAAAAGACAGGTGGCTGGGAGAAAAAGTCATGCTGGCGAGGTGCAATGGGAGCGACAGCAGTGGTAGCGGCAGCAGCAGTGCCAGCAGCAGAAGAGGCACCAGAGCCAGACCCAGCAGTAGAGTGAGCAGCAGCAGAGACTGACGCAACAGGCAGACGCTTGAGGACAATGGCAGCAACTTCATCCGTGAAGGCTGCACGATTGTCCTCTTGCAGCTTGAGGCGATCCTCAGCCTCGCGCTGGGCCTCAAGAGCGCGATTAAGCTGGCACTAGAGGTCGGTAATGACAGACTCATCGTCACCAGGCATGGTGACGAGAGTGGGGCTCTGCCGAAAAAAATTCGGCAGAGTTTCCCCCGCCCAAGTGGGCGTGGAAAAATGGGACGTGTCGTACGTACGGAGTGGAAGTGCTGCAAGACAGTGCCCAACCCCAAGCCCAGCAGAGAGACATAGCAGCAAGCACAAGAACAGGCAGGAGGACAGGAGGTTCCCCAAGACGGGGCGTCAAGCTGTAGGGGAGCGCAAAAGAGAGAAAAGGGGTGGAACAGTAGAAGCAGCAGCAGCAGAGAGGACTGATACAGTAGCAGCGGCCGGTGCGATCAAGGCAAGAGCGCCGGCCACCGACGCCGCACCTAGAGCAGTGACGGCTGCAGCAACAGAGACAACAGCTGTGACCAGACTGATGGAGGCTGATGAAGTAGAGGAAGCGGACGCAATTGCAGAGTTGATGGAGGTCTGAATGGATGTGGCAGCGGTGGCTGCAGCTGTGGCAGCAGCCGCGGTGTTGGAGGCGATCGTAGCTGAAGCAGCCGAGACCTGTGTGCCAAGGTCAGCAGCGGCAGCAGCAATGGGTCCGAAGACAGCGGCAGCTTCGGTGTAGGACTCGGTGGCGCGTCACGTTGAGGTCGATGCCGGCGCTCTGGACGCCCTAGCTGCTGCAGCGAAGGTTGCCGCCATGGCTACGGCAGCGTCAATGACAAAAGATGCCACCCGTGTGACACGCGTGGACAGTGAGACCACGTCCCTGGAGAAGCCGCCCAAGCAATCGGCGACAGCAACAGAGTTGTCCCCCCCGGAGCCCTGAGGAGAAGGGGAGGGAGACCTTACCGGAGCACGCCGCGAAGAAGGGGAGCCGACAGACACGGGTGAGCCGCCACTTGTTGCGCGACGACGTCGTTCTCGGCGCGCTGCGCTGCGCTCCGCGTAGTACGACCCGGCAGGACCCGCGGCTGGAGCCTCGTTGTGCGCCAGCGTGGCGTCGTCTGCCACCGAGGTGGCGCGGACGCGGTGAGAGACGTCCGTCGCTGGTCAGCAGCCACACACTTGTAGGCACGGCAGACAGCTGGTGNGAGCCGACAGACACGGGTGAGCCGCCACTCGTTGCGCGACGACGTCGTTCTCGGCGCGCTGCGCTGCGCTCCGCGTAGTACGACCCGGCAGGACCCGCGGCTGGAGCCTCGTTGTGCGCCAGCGTGGCGTCGTCTGCCACCGAGGTGGCGCGGACGCGGTGAGAGGCGTCCGTCGCTGGTCAGCAGCCACACACTTGTAGGCACGCCAGACAGCTGGTGCGGACGCCGCGGCTGCTGTTGAAGTAGCTACAGCTGCTGCCGCCTAAGGGAGCAGTGCCGCTGTTGCGGCGATTGCATGTGGTACGGCTGCAGCTGCCGCGGGTGCAGCTGTGACTGCGGGCTGGCAACTGACTGGTTGCTGTTGTAGTGTTATGCTGCTGTGGAGGGAGCGAAGGCACTGCAGCTGAGCAGGACCACAGTCGCTGCTGCTGCACCAACAAAGTTTGAGCTGCTGCAACAGATGTGGTGGCGGCTCCCAAGGAAGGGTGGCAGACAATGCTGCAGTTGCGCCGAAGTGGATGCCACAACTGTAGCTACCGCAGATGCGACTGGCTGGCGGCTGCAGCAGGATCTGAAGATGTGAGTGCTGCAGCTCTTCAATGGCGAGCGGGTAGGGAAGAGGAGGCAGCACCCTTTACTGACGATGCTGCTGCAGCTGCTTTCGCCGCAGTCGCTGAGTTCTGAAGTAGAAGCCGCGGCAGTGGCGAATAGCGGGGAAGAGAGAACGGGAGAGAGAAGGCTGCGGCCAAGAGAGGACGCAGCAACCCGCGGGTAAGCTCACCCGCGGGTGTGCCTATGCGACTGCCGTCGTCGCAACGCAGCCACGCGCGGTGTGGACGGCGAGGGCTGCAGCAGTGGGGTGGCGTGGCTGGCAGGAGAGGAGCCGGCCTTGATGGAGACGGCGGCGCTGTCGACTACGTCAATGGAGTTCCCTCCCTCGGCCAGGATCGCGCGTTCAAGAAAGAACGCGCCTCACTCCTTCACTCCACTGCTCTGATACCAGTGGGTAATAGTTCGTAGTGAGGGAATGAGTGAGATGAGAGGGGGAAGTTCAAAGACCAAGACGTGGTGACGAGTTGACAAGAGTCTCAAGAAGACAGCCCAAAATCTCAGTCACAGCGGAGTTAGGTGGTCGACGTCGGGGAGGGAGACCATAGCGAGCGAGCGGCGAGCTCGATCTCGCTTGTGGTCTCCCTTCCACCGCGTGGGTGTCGAACCTGTCTTCACCTCCCCCCCCTCGAATCCTATTTTCTCACTACACATCGTAGTGTCTCAGTCAAGGGGCAAACCCGGGTGACGAAGATAGGAGAAGTCACAATAAGTTCAATGTAGCTGTGGGCATGCATGACGTCGGTGTCACCATGGCCAATGACCACAGTTTAGTGACGGCGAGCGTACCAGCAGCACGGTCCCTCTCTCTCAGTCACCTGCATCAGTGGTTAGTGCGATGTGCAACGAGGCCAGAGGTCACAGTGTGTACGAGACACAAAACCAACACTCCCCCATGACCCACAGCCGACACACACA
>SZWC01004928.1:16931-54501 GCA_023375785.1 Penium margaritaceum
TCACACACACACACACACACACACACACACATACACACACACACACACACACACACACACACACCATTCCCATAGGTGACTGAGCATAGCTGAAGCTATGGAGCCGTGCATCATTGGCGTCTCTGCTGGGTGCAAGCTCGGTGGGCTCGACCATGCTCAGCTCTGTTGGGGCTGATATCCTGCTGCTCCAAATATTTGGTGATGAGCTATATGATGGCTAAAACATGAGAGATACACTGAGAGATGCATGCACCACATACACTCGTGGTCGATGTGGTTTGTGGTTTCTCGTACCTTGCATGTTGTGCTTGCTGTCTCGTTGTTGCCCGGGTTGCTGATCCTACAGGGTCACATACTCAATCGCTTTGAGGTGTGAGAAACCACGGCTGCCTTTTGGTCGACCGGTTTGGCTCGACCTCGGGGTGACGACTGGACCCCACTTCGAACTCTTTAAGTGGGTGGCCTAGTCAACCGGGGCCAAGAGATCGATGTTTCCTTACTCTCGTTACTCTCGCTCTCGCCACTCAACTAAGCACGGTTTTTACCAACCTCTTGCTCCACCATGGTTGTGTCTGTTGTGAGAGTTGAGGTAGCGCAGTAGTGAGTGCATGTCGCCATTATGTCGCTGCCTTCTGGTATCAGAGCATGAGGGAGAGAACCCTCCATCTAAACGATCCACAGTGGATTGTGGTACGTCACCCGCAACATCCACAGTTGTACATTCGCGGATGCTCGTGACACCTCTGTCCGCCAATACCTCTTGTCTTCGCACTGTAATCCAGCAGCCTCTTGTCGCAGCTGACTTAGTTCCTCGGCGCTAGAACCTTGCTGCCTCGCTGCTCGGCGCTGTCCCTACCACGGCACTCTCGCAATGGCCCGCCGCACTCACCGCAAGTGTAGGTCAGCAGTTCGTTGCTTTAGGCGTCATAGCGAGCAGCAAAGCATTGCTGTTGGTAGGCGGTCTCACAGAGGTCCTGATCTCAGCACGTCTTAGCAGGTGTGCTTTCCTCTGGTCTGCTGTATCTCGAACAGCTCCGGAGCCCAGCAGGACCTTCTACCCTGCTCTCTGCTCCTCTCTCTCTCTCTTGAGCAACAACAGCCGCATCTGCGGTCTTGTCTGTCATCCTATAGCGCTTCTCTTCGTTCTTATAGGATTTCAGCGTCTCGGCAGCACCACGGTGCTCTAGACTACAGTCTCATGGTCCTGCATCATCGTGACACTGAGGCTCAC
Organism: Penium margaritaceum; assembly: GCA_023375785.1. Taxonomy (NCBI): domain Eukaryota; kingdom Viridiplantae; phylum Streptophyta; class Zygnematophyceae; order Desmidiales; family Peniaceae; genus Penium; species Penium margaritaceum. Next base: position 18,163 of record SZWC01004928.1, read on the forward strand.
TCTTGCCACGGCTGACCATCTCTCAATAACTCTGCAATTCCATAGATTTTCTGCTCTGCGATCGTCTTCTCCCTCGTCTAACCAGCAATAGCATCATCAGCCGCTTGTGCGGCCTCACCTGCAACCTTGGCTGCACCACCGAACACTGAAACGACCCCTACCTCTCCAAAGGGGGCTCGTGATCGCTCACGCCATGACAAACTCGTTGACCGCCACGAGGAGGAGGCGGACATTGCGGCGTGGGCGCGTCTTCGCCGTCATTGTAATAGCCCTGGGTACCACCCCGGGGAAGACTACGATCCCACAAAAGACGAGGCGCGTGAAGACGCTGCAGTGTACGCGGCATACTACCGGTCCGCCTCGGACGACTCACCGACCACTCAAAACGCACCAACTACGGGGCCGCCACGTGAACGACGTCACCTCTCATCTCTGGTAAGTTCTCCCATTTCCCGTAGAACACATTGGCAAAGCTAGCGCGCTGCTCAAGGTGTAGCAGCTCCAGCTACAGTGGCATTCCCAACAGAGCAAGCTGAGGCAGCCTCGAGTTGTGTAGCATCCCTTGCCGCGTCTTAGGCTGCTATTGCATCATTTGGACCTGATGTTCTGACTGCTTTGGAAGCAACGCTTGTCTCATGTACTGCTGTCACATCTACTTTTGTTGCTACAACGCGTGTGGCACATGCGCCTGCCAGTACTGCAGCTGGCAGAGCTATTGAGACCTATGTAGCAGCAACTTCTGACTAGGCTCCCCTTGCGGCTGCTGCAGTCAACATTGCCACACATGTAGCAGCAGCAGCTAGCACACTCGCAACAACAGCAACCTCAGCAGCCACTGCCCTCTCCATTCAAGTCTCAACTTCCCACGTGTCTCCTGCTTCAACTTCCTCATCGTTTGGTCCTCAAATTTGTGTCACGATCACAGCAGCAGTTGCATTCTCCACCTTCACAGGAGCTTCACTTGCTGGGATTGTGTATCTCATCGTCACCACCTCGTCCTCGGTGGCAGTTCTTGCTGCTTCTACAACATCTACATTGACACCATTGCTTGCCCTATTGCATTAGCATTGGTGAGCTTCAGCCCCCTGCTGCTTGGGCGTAGCTCTTGCTCCCTCTTTTTCTCCTCTTGTGGCCGTGCTCTTTCGTTCACACTGTCCTGTAGCTCCACTCATCCAGGCTTCATTCCCACGCTTACTGGGGCAAGGGAAACGCTGCCGAAATTTTCTTGAGTGATTCTCACTCATCATACCTGTCGACGATGACTAGTATGCAGCACTGTAGGAAGAACTGTGCAAAGAGTATGCTACTCTTCAAGAAGTCCTCACTACACAGTGTGTTGTAGAAGTAAAGTTGCACACAGAACAGGGCGATCAGGATACTTTCGCTGACCACATTGCTGATCTCCTGCTTAACCACTTGGAACTTGTATTACGCACTACACCTGCTACGTCGGCCGCTGCTGACTTTGCTGCTGCATTCTTCACCTCCTCTGCTTCCGCTTCCAACATCTCGGGCTCTCTATCCTCCAACTCACTTGCTGTTGTAGCAGCAGCTGGAGTTGTCATAGCTAAAGCCATTGCACAACCCCCCCAATGCAAACCTTACTTTGATTCAGTGCCACCGCACTTCACTCCTAACCTATCTTTTGCTTCATGGGAAGTTCGCTTCAGTGCTTGGGCACAAGGTGAGCAGCTCTGGGAGTACTATCATGTATCCAACCCCGCTGCTAATCTTCCCTTTGTACCCACTGACTCTGAGTCTGCACGGGCTGTGTGTGCCCTCACTTGCGCTAGACCCGATGTTCTCACTAATGAGATAGGGTCCTATAACACTGACACTGCACGCCACACCCCTGCCAACCCCGTCGGTGCCTATGCTCATATCAAGCGCCGCACAACTGTCACTGGGCATGTCGCACAGAATGTCCTCACTATATAGTTCAACACGCTCTCCATGCGTGCAGACGAGACTACGGATGCCTACTGGGCCAACAACCTTCGTCTCTTGAAGGATCTTGGCAAGACAACGCCTGGCCAATTGCCTGTTGTTCTCTCCATCGTCAATGGTCTCATTCCCGAACTCTCTGACATATTCAGGGAGGTGAAGGCCTTTGAGCTTGAGAGGCTTGTGGCCGAGCCAGTGCCTGCTGACTCTCCACGAGGCATTGGGGCCCTTTGGGAGTTCACCTCCCAACGCCTTAGTGACTGGTGGAGTGCCCTACAAGACAAACGGATTCATCGTGCAGCAGTTGCAGCGGCCTCCACTGCACTGCCCTCCACATCATCCTCCTCTACCTTACCCTCTTCTCCCTCCACCTCAGCTACAACTCTTCTCAACCAAAGTGGGGGGACGGGGGCCGTGGTCGTGGTCGGGACAAGGGCAACGGTCGCTCGAGCTCTGGCGGAAACGACGGCCGTGGCAAGGGCAAGGTCACAAACAACACTCCCCTCACCTTCCACCTCCAGCACTTTCACGTGTTGGAACCACGGCTTCGTCGGCCATTCTGCACCCAAGTGCCCATCACCAGTGGACAACGATCGCCTCGCCTCTGCCATGCGTGCACACCGGGCGTGCTCCTCTGGTGGTTCTGGGTACACCTCTTGCACGGCCTCATCCGCTCCTTCCTCAGCTCCCTCTAGCAGAGGGGTATCCGTCGCCACCGACGCTGCCGTATACAACACCGCTGCTTCTCCACCCCTTCTCCCTAACCCCTGGTATTGGCCCCCGGGGTATGGTGGACCCATCTTCTACGGCCAGCCATCCGGTGCCTACTCTACACCCAGCTGGGCGTCTCTATCTTATCGCCCATCTTCGCGGGTGATCATCACGCCGGACCCTCTTGACGACGAGCGCCCATTGGACGCAGCACTGTCTCACGCTGTTCATCAATGCCACCTTCGTGATCAGGGAGGTCAGAGTGAAGGCTCTGGGCCGGAGCCTCTTGCGTGTGTTGCTGATGGGGCGTTACGTGGTTGTTCGTCCAGTCATGTTCTCGGTTGTCCACCCCTCGATGTCTCGTGGATTGAAGAGTGGCAGTCAGTGCGTTTGCCTCATTGTCTTGTAGCCTGTGGTCAGCGCTTCTCTCGTCACGCAACCCTCAATGTAGTGAGTCGTGACCCTTCCACTGTTCGTGCGTCGGGTGGCTTCCGGATACTTGATTCAGGTGCCATCCACCACATGACCTCGTCGCGCATGTCCTTCGTCTCCCTCGGTCCCGTTGGCTCTGTCCGCTTTGTCCGCACTAGCTCCGACCAATTTCTCCCAGTCCAAGGAGTTGGTGTTGTATGCTTTGTTGGCCCAAGGGGGGAACTGTTCTTGCCAGATGTCCTGTACGTTCCATCGCTCGAGCTGAGTCTGCTCTCTGTTACGACACTTGACGACCAGGGCATGGAATTATTGTCCAGTCGCGGCATGACCTCTGTCTCTCACCGCACATCTGGCCGCATTCTCTTGCAAGGTACATGCTGTGATTGTCTGTTCTGTTAGCTACTGAGCTAACCACCTCCGGCAGAGAAGCCGCGAAACCGAAAAGCTCACAAAGGTTTTTACACCTTCTTCCTTTGCAGGTATGTGTCATGCACCCCAAACTTAATCAGGCATACACTTCACCTTCAAGAGTACTAACGCCTTAGCATTACATCTCAAGAAGAGCTCAAGTCGTCAATACGCAAGAGAGCATCAAGAAAGGGTTGATTGATCAGCATGCAAGACAAGTCCTTTTATAGCTGTCTGTCCAGTCATAGAACTCAAAAGCACATTCCTGGGAAGTGGCCTGAACCAGCCACGTCACCAATAGACTTGCACTGTGGGCTTGACACATAAGCATCCTAGTGTCAAGGTGACAGACCAACCATGTAGCGTCCAAGAAGCTACNGACTTTCTTTCTTGGAAGCTTCCACAGCAAACAAGATATGCATGGGGCCAGGATCGACCTCATGACCTCTCACTTGGCCAAATCAACAAAATGGCCAAGGTAACCACTCACCCACATGGTGTACTCACAGGTCATATCTCACAAGAGACAGAGCATAGTTGAGTCACACTACAACGGATCTAGGGGTCATACCTCCACAAGGGGCAGAGCATTCCTGATCCGTCCTACAACACTGAACAAGGGGCAAAAACATTCAACATGTTCCACGTACCCGTATTTGTACCGTCTCCTGCCATCGCTGTCCATGTGCATGTTGCGTGCTCTCTCTCACCCGCTCATGCACAACTACTGCACCGCCACCTGTGCCACATCCATACCGCAGCCATCGACAGCCTGCTTTGTGTTCTACCCGCTGATGGCCTTGATGCTGCCATGTTCCCGGCTCCCTGTCTCCTTGACTGTCTTGACTGTGCTCAGGGAAAAATGCATCGGTCACCATTCAACACTTCAGCGTCTCGCACTTCTCACCCTCTTGACTTGTTGCATGTTGATGTCATGGGTCCACTCTCTCATGACTCTCTTGGAGGTGTTGGGCGCTACTTACTTTGTCTCACCGATGACTTTTCTCGCATGCGTTGGGTCTTTGCTCTCAAGCAAAAGAGTGACATTTGCTCCACTCTTGAATCCTGGCTCCCTCAAGCTGAAGTCGCTTGTGGTTGTCGTCTTCATGTCTTTCATTGTGACCATGGCGGTAAATTCATTGGTCCCACCTCTCGTTTTCTGTCCTCTCGACGTGTGACTGTCGAAACCACTGCTCCGTACACACCCCGACAAAACGGTGTGTCTGAGCGCTCGAACCAGACACTTGCTGATGGAGTTCGCACTCTCCTCACTGCCTTAGACCTTCCACCCCTGTTCTCTTTTGAAGCCATGTCATGCATGACATGGGTGTGGAGCCGTGTTCCGCACGGTCCCCTCCCACGCCATGTTACCCCATTCCAACACTGGTTTGGTCATCGTGCAGACCTCCGCCTCGCTCGCGTCTGGGGTTGTGTCGCTGTCGTTTGGTTTCCCGAGGACCTTCGTGACGGCAAACTTAGTCCTTGTGCTTGCTTGTACACCTTTCTCGGGGTCTCCGCCATGTCCAAAGCCTAGTAGCAAGTTAGGACAGGTTGTGAGGAAAGACGTCCTCTTCCTTGTCCTCGCCCCTCCCAGTCTGTTACACCAGAGCCTGAGTATGAGAGCTCTGGTCTTCTTTAGTCGGAACTGCGTGGGCGAGAGTTAGCGCCAGACAATTGCTGAAAACTGGAAATGACTGACTAAAAACTGAAAATGAGCAACAATGGGAGACCCCTCCTAATTCTAGCTTCCCCCAAGCTCTGTAGAACTTGTTACTGGATTTCTAAGCCAATGCAAAAATAGGCCTATTTTCTGGCTGGCAAGGTTTTCTCGGTGAGCCCTGCCAGACGACCGACAGCCCAAAACCTCGGCGTCGTCCGGTTTTCCTCAACATTGAGCTGGAAACTGATCTAGAGTGCTGGTTGGGGTAGTTGCGTTGCTGATGCAGCGTGTAGGCAAATGGAAACGCTAGGGAGCAGGTTGGGGCATTAGCGTTGTTGATGTAGTGTGAGGGCTTCCATTGTTGTCCCCTGAGTCTGCTGCTCTAGAGTCTAAGTCTGGAAGCTTTGGATTTGTTACTCAGAAATGCGTGCGCCAATGTTAGCGTCAGAAAGCAGTTGGAAACTGAAAGTGACTGATTAGGAATGAAGAATGAGCAACAATGGGAGACCCCTCCAAGTTCTAGCTCCCCCCCCACTAGTGTAGAACTTGTTACTCATCTAACCAGCCAATCAGAAAATAGTCCTAGACCTATTTTCTGGCAGGCAAGATTTTCTCGGTGAGCCCTGCCAGACGCCTGACAGCCCAAAACCCGAGCATTGTCCGTTTTGCCTGAAAACTGGACCATCCCGTAATACTAACGCTGCAAACGCAGTCGTGCGGTCGGAATCAGCTAGAAAAATAGCAGCAAAGAGTTATGGCTACCCGAACCCAGGCAGTGCCTACAACGGTCCATGATGCCAAACAGTGCCACGAAGCAAGAGGCATGGACCATAGGCAGAGTATGATGCTGCAAACGCAATGGCACAGTCAGTACCAGCGCAGGGTGCATGCAGATAGCATATGCAATGGCAGTGACTGCCGGCGGCCCGACCGCCGAGGAGGCCTGCCGATGGAGCTGAGCACATCGCCGGAGGGAGGAGACTCCAGCAAACTGCGAGTGGGCATGAGCATGCGTCGGCTCCACCGGACGACACTCCAACAACGTCAAGTGTCGCCGGCAGCCATCTGGACGCCGATGTACACAAGTCGGGAGGACACAATAGAGCACAATGAGAGATGCACAAAAACCAACACGGGCTTCCACGCCCGTTGCTTAGTCAGCTGCCCCCTAAGTCTGCCACTCTAGAGTCTAAGTCTCTCTGCTCTGGGTTTGTTATTCAGAGATGCGCGCACCACTGTTAGCGCCAGAAAGCAACCGAAGACTGGAAGTGACAGATTAAAAAACAAAAATGAGCAACAATGGGAGACCCCTCCAAATTCTAGCTCCCACCCAGCTCTGTAGAGCTTGTTACTCAGTTTCAAAGCCAATCACAAAATAGACCTAATTTTTGCCAGGTAGGTTTTCTCTGTGAGCCTTGCCAGACGGCCGACAGCCCAAAACCCGGGCGTAATCCATTTTGCCTGAAAAGTGGACCATACCAAAACACGCACGTTGCAAAGGCAATCACGTGGAAAGAATCAAGTAGAAAAAGAACAGTGAGGAGTTCTGGCTACCTAAACCCAGACAGCATCTCCGCTAGTCCTTGGTGCCAATAGTGCCAGAAAATCATGAAATTTGGACCCTAGGCATTACACGGCGCAACGAACGCAACAGTGCAGTAAAAAATGGTGATGGATGTGTACAGGAACATGTGTAGTGACAGTGCCTGTCGGCGGCAGGACTGCCGAGTTGGTATATCGATGGAGCTGAGTACGAAGGAGAGAGGAGGCTCCACCAAACTGCGTGTAGACCTCAGCGTGCATCGGCTCCACTGGACGACACTCCATCAGCGTCACGTCTCGCCGTCAGTCATGTGCACGCCTATGTACACAAGCAAGGAGGACATACCACAATACAAGTGAGAGATGTAAGACAAAAAACGAACACTCCCCCATGACTCATAGGCGCATTGCACATGGACGGGCAGTCAGGCATTGCTGTCGACGAAACATGAGGCCTCGCCGTGGGGTAGAAACAACATAGCGTAGTCTTTGGATCGCGGTGTCAAAGTGGAGGTGTCGCGGCTCCTGAGAGGACTATGCAAGGAGGTTGATTGCAAACACAATGTCTAGACGTGTCGTCGTCGCCAGGAACATTAGTGACCGGATGTCGTGCAGATACGTGGTCACATCTACTGGCTCGTCCAACACAGCTAGAACATATCTCTTGAGAATCGCCTGACCATCATGCGACATTGGTGAGGATGCTCTCGGCACGAGGGAAAGGTCCTTTGCAAAGCGCCTGGACAAGGTCTGGACGTACCTTACTATCACCCATATTCGTGCAAATTATTAATTTTAGTTCGCCCGTGTGTTACATAAAGAATTATTTCATAGGAAAAGTACATGTCAAGACATGTCAAGCACGTTTTTCCTTCCCGGAAAGGGAATATTTGCCACCAAATTCCTCGTTCAAAAAATTCAAACTTCACCAAAAATAGGAGGATATAGATGGCACTAAAAAGCAAATGAAAAAAGGGAGTAATATGGATGACAGTACGGCATGCTGCCTCATGGACATGCAAGTTGCCCATGGAGTGATCATGCTCAAGCTCAATGCCTTGAAAGACTCGTGCTGGCTCGAGGTCCTTCATCTGGTAGGCAGCATGGAGCAGGTCCTTGACCCGCTGGATGACAGCTGCATCCGGCGATGCGATGCGCAGGTCGTGGACATAGACCAGGACAGCGACAAGGGTTTGACCTCACAGCCTGATGAATAATACGGGGTCGTCAGAGCTATGAAGGAGGATGCCGCTGAGAAGCGTACGATTGATCTCCTGGTTCAAGCAGCGCGGTGACTTCATCAATCCATAGAGGGTCTTGCGTAGCTTTCACACCTTGCCTGAGCCATCGTCTAAGCCTGGAGGCTACACCATGTAGAGCTCCTCGCCCTCTAGTGAACCATGGAGAAAGGCGTTGCTCACATCCATCTGATGCAATTCCCACCCGTGTTGGGTAACCATGCTGAACAATGCCCGGCTGGAAGAGAGGAAAGGAGGCTTGAATAAGGCCCGTCTGGCTTCATACTAAGCATGTTGTCAATAGCGGTAGAGTGGACGTGACATACGTAGCAATGCAGGAGACGTGTGTGCTGCAGTGANGTTCCAGCAGTGCGGTGACTTCATCAAGCCATAGAGGGTCTTGCGTAGCTTCCACACCTTGCCGGAGTCATCGTCTAAGCCTGGAGGCTACACCATGTAGAGCTCCTCGCCCTCTAGTGAACCATGGAGAAAGGCGTTGCTCACATCCATCTGATGCAATTCCCACCCGTGTTGGGTAACCATGCTGAACAATGCCCGGCTGGAAGAGAGGAAAGGAGGCTTGAATAAGGCCCGTCTGGCTTCATACTAAGCATGTTGTCAATAGCGGTAGAGTGGACGTGACATACGTGGCAATGCAGGAGACGTGTGTGCTGCGGTGAGAGTGTGCTAGTAACAAATATGTGGCCAGTTTCCGTCGATGAGGATGAGAGAGAGGTAGAAGCGAACAAGCGCAGTATGTGCCACAAGTTGCCATGGGCGGTGGTGCGTAAAACGACACGGCCTTACGGACGTAACAACACAGTGTCAATACCACACAAGTGCAAAACTTCCATGCTCATGCAATCAAGGGCGGTAACAGGAAGGAGGATAAGCTCAAAGTCAGGGACGAAGAGGACATCAGTCAGAAAGAAATCACCAGGAGGACCACGGAAATGAACGTTGATACCATGAACGGGTAAGACCTGACGAGAACCAGACCGATCCCTAGAGACATCGGTGATGGGACCGAGAAAACTCAAGGCCTCGCGCAAGGCTGTCATGTGATGTGTGGCCAGGGAGTCGATGACCCTGGTCACTGACGGATCCTGGTTCGGGCCAGGTTGCTGACAATCACATGGCAGTGGATGAGTGACGTGGACGCGGTGGACGGAGATGCAAATCGGGATTACCAGTCATCTAGCCAGGCGGCACATTACGAAGAGGAGCAGGTGGGAAGGGCCCGGTAGAGGATAGAGTGGACGAAGGGGTAAGGAACGACCGTAGTACAGACTCTGTCATGTAGGGTAGGACAGTGGAACCAACAACAACGCAACTCGTACTTCCTTGGGGAGGAGGGTGAGGAAGGCCGAGCTGGAGTGCGATGAACTACTCCAACTGATGCTCGCGGGCGAAGGGTATGACGGAGTAGACTGACTGCGCTGCGATGGCTTAGGAGTCCAGGAAGGAGGAGGAAGGCACCGGTGATGGAGGAGAAGACGCAGACGGCTACGAGAGATACTACGGTGGATCCGTAGTGAGCGGCGTGGATGCAACGGGAGCAACGACAGTCACGGCAGTGGTGGCAAGGCGACGCTCACGCTGGCAAAGCATGGTGGCGATGACGTGAGCCGCGTTAGTTGGGAGCAGAAACGTGTACCACCCATGTCGTGACTGGCCAGATTTGTGGCAGATGAGGCTGCGACCACCGGATCCTCTACACTGCTACTATGGATCCTTGCCCTTCTTGCCCCTACACTTCTTCTTGTTGGATGAGGAGGCGCCAAAAGATCCAGCTACTGCTTGTTGGAAATATAGTTTTTTCTGTGTGCCAATGAGCAAAAGGACAAAACCGGCCGAGGGCCAGGGGAGGCATGCCTCCCCTGACCCTCTACCGAACCTAACCTAGTCCTACTATCTACCCCTGGCCTAACCCAGTGACTAGCTCCGGCGTTAGACAGAGGAGCTCATCCCTCTGCCACCCTTTACCAGCCACGGGCTCTTTGATGACTTTAGTCATGCTGATAATGTTGGCACGAGCAAAACATATCATCTACATAATTGCACTATTCTGATCAGTGACTCCGAGAACAGTTGTGTGAAGCGAGAGCTTCCAAGCTGCCAGCGTGGTAGTCGCAACAGTATTTCAGGAACAAACTCTGCGGACCACGTATCCGCCAGCTGCGGACAATGACCAACCGGACGCACAAGAGAAAGGACAAGTTCTCTCATGACCAACTGCAGCATACAGTGGCGAGGACTCCTGCCGTCTGGGAAGACCACAGCTGGCGTGCTGACCAAGTCGCGACAGGACACCGTAGTACTATTTGGAACAGCTCAGGATTCAATTGTCTTTAATCTTGTACGTAGGTTCCCTTCTGTAACTCAAGGATACAATTCAGTTCTCTGGTGTTGCTGGGTGAAGCTCTGGTGTTGCCCCGAATAGCGCAACTGGTTTTCTGCTCTGAGCTTCGTGAACAATTTGTTCAATTGCAACTGGTGTTGTCAACAGCGAAACGTGGAGTTCACTAACGGCATAACAAGATCCTGTGAATCAACATGTGGTACCAGAGCAGGTGTGCCATCGTGAAGCTTCATTGAGGGTGCTGACTTCTTTTGAGAGCTGACAGTTTTCTTGAGACAACAGAAGGACATTTCATCAGAGCATACTGCGGCAAATGGCCGCATTGTCTCAAAAATGACAACAAGCAGCAGCGGATCAGTTGCAGATCATTTCAAAGTCGCAGTCTTTGATGGCGACAAGTACCATGAATTCGAATTTAACATGCGGATGGTGTTTCTGGCCAAAGGCCTCTGGGGAGTCGTTTCTGATCCTCCAAGTGAAACACTCGCACCCAACGCCTCAGCAGAAGAGAAGACAGCATGGCAGCGCCGAGAAGAACAAGCATTCGCACTTCTTGCCATGCAGGTGTCAGAAAGACTCAAGTTCCTCATTCGATATGGAAATCCAAACTTCAACCCCAGAACAGCGTGGAAGAAGCTACGGGATCGCTACAACAAAATCAGTGAACAAGAAAAAATGGCGCTGCTCAATGAGTTTTGTTCACTACATATGGAGGAGGGTACCAAGATTGATGACCACGTGGCACACCTCAAGGCCTTGGTTGACAGAATTGCATCAATGGGCCAAGTGATTCCTGAAAGCCAAGTCGTCCACAAACTTCTTGGCAATCTTCCCAAGCGATTCAACTGTATAGTTGAACAGCTCCTTGTATCACAGGAACAAGGACTTGCAGTGGATAAACAGATTCAAGACCAAGCACTGAAGATTCAACAACAAGAAGCAAGACTACAGTTACTTGAAAATCATGTAGGGGGTGCCCAAGGCGGAGGCGTTGGAGCTGCAAATCAAGGCGCAGCAGCTTAAGGGGGACTAAATGGGCAGCTAGTAATTCAACCTGTTGCACCAGTTTCATCCTTCTCTCTGACCCTTGACAAAGTCTGTGACTCCATATTCAGAGCAGAAGAAAAATTCATTTGAGACAACGGAGGTCCACAGTCAGCCCTCTATTCCAGATTTCAACGAAAGGGAGGACGGCAAAGTTTTCAAAGCAATCAATCTGGATCTGGACATCACAGCTATGGTCAAGGCCGCCTGGCCTCCATGAATACATCAGCTATCCAAGGGCAGCAACATCAACATCAGCATCACTCACCTCCAAGGCAACGACAACGGACAGGACCATTTGGATCGCCAGGGACTAAAGCTATGGCTAATACACGATGCTGGAACTGCGGCCTCAATGGGCACATCAACAGGTTCTGCCCCAACAGAGCAAGTTTCAAACATGGTCAACCTCAAGCCCTGATTGTTCATGACGCCGCAAGCGAGACATCCACATCATCGCCACCAACATCACCACAGTGCGGACGGGATTCTTATGTCAATGATTTGGACCAACCTGACCCAAGTACCGGTTCAACTGAATCAGATTCAGCATCAACAGAAAAACCCATCATGGAAGAGATCGCATTTTGCACAATTGAAAGCGTCTTCTGCTAGCAGCGGGTGTACTTGCCTGGATCATCGACTCAGGGTGTACCAGACACATGACCAGCAACAGATCATGGTTCACACACTTCACTCCTATGCATCCACCCAAAGCAGTTCGTCTTGGAGACGGCCGTACAATTCCAGCTCTGGGCATTGGGACAGTGAGAATCACCATTTTTTTAAAAGGGAAACCTGTGAGCAGACCTCTTCATGATGTACCCTACTGCTCTTTGATTTCGTAGTTTTCAAAATTTTGAATTAAAAAATCATTGATTTAGATGACATTTTCACATTTTCTATTATTTAAGTGGGCCTATGTAGTCGAATTGGTTCACTCATGTGTCATTGATTTCGACGAGAGGACGTGGTCAACTCCAAGGACACGCAAGAATTCGACGAATGCGCTGGACTGCGAGGGTCCGTGGAAATGCTCGTCGCTCCATTTTGCCCGAAGTAGGATTGGCTGTTGGGATTTCGCACATCCCCCTGACGAAGGCTAAGTGCCATCAGGTTGCCTATGAAACATGGACACGAAACCCTTTCACTGAATACCGCCATCCGCATCCTTCGCCCACGGTCCTCCGGCAACACGTCATCCACCTAACGATGGAGCGCTTTTTGCAGGTCGTCACCCCTGAGGAGCGTGTCCGTCGTCTTGAGGCACAACTTGGGCGTGCGATCCCTCCTAGGCCGCCTCCAATCCGGCGTCCGGTAGGACGCCCTCGGAAACCTGTTGCCCTGTCGTTTGACGACAGCATACCAGGCTACTCAGCACAAGAGCCGACGGCCGCTTCCAACCCGCGGTGCCCTGCTCCGAACCAAGAGGAAGCTTCGCCGCTTCGTTTGCTTCCTGCCGTCCCACCACCAGCTCCTTCAACATGGGATGCAACAGGTGGTAGCCCACCACCAGTTGCAACGTCATTGGATGCGGCAGGTTCCAACAGGGCTGGTGCGGCACAGCAAGCCGCAATGCGTGCCAAGGGGAAAGCAACATCAGTAGCTGCTGCACCAGCCATGTCAGCAGCTTCGGCAGCGGCAGCGGCAGCGGCAGATTGCATCCCACCCTCAGCATCACTGTCTCATGCGGCATGTTCCAGCAGGGCTGGAGCGAAGATTGTGGAAAAGCAGTCAGCAATGCATGCCAAGGGGAAAGCGGCGTCGACAGCACGAGCCGCGGCAGCGGCAGAGGCAAAGGCAGCGGCAGCGGCAGAGGCAACGGCAGCGGCAGCGGCAGAGGCAACGGCAGCGGCAGCGGCAGAGGCAACGGCAGCGGCAGCGGCAGAGGCAGCGACAGCGGCAGACCCTAAGGGAAAGGGGAAGGCAGCGGCTGTGGAACAGCCGCGGAAGAAGCGCACCCGCATTTCTTCCCTTGAGCCTCGCTTCAGTGCTGGACCAGTGAGGATTGAGGAGCCAAAAGAGCCGGTGCCGCTCTCTAGCGACAGTTCTAGCGACAGTGACAGTGACAGTGGTGCATCCTCCCGCCCTCAAGACAGTGATGACTCCACAGATAGCGAGTGTCTGGCCATCGTCCCTGTGAGCAGCACCACAACATCAGCGAGCAGCAGCAACGGCAACGGCAGGCGCAGACGTGGCCAGTACTGTGACTGGTTTGGTTCAGGCCACTTCCCAACGATCTACAAGGCTGTGAAGTCACAGCCCTCCTTCTATGCAGCTGTGAAGAAACTGCAACGCTCTTTCCGCACCCCTGATGGATTCTGCATTTTCAGCCGCCTGTCGCCGAGCACGATCGCTAGCTGGTTTGAACCAGGCACTAAAGTTTTGAAGGCACAGTACGCCATAGCAGCAGCAGCAAGCATGAAGGTTCAGCCGACGTCTCCAACCAGCAACAAGAAGCGGGTTCAGGGTTGCATGGGCAAGCGCGCTTTCTTGGAGGGCCGTCCACAGCTCCTTGAGGCAATCCGAAAGACATTGACTGATGCACGTACCGCAGGGACTCCAATGAACAGCAAGAACATTAGGAGGGAAATCCGCATGACCATAGCTCAGCATGAACCTGAGGTGCTCGCAGCTATGGGTGACCGTGCGTTTGGCCGGTCATGGGTTCGTAGGTTTGTGAAAGACCAAATGGGATGGGCATGGCGTGCAGGTACAACTGCGGCTCAGAAGGTTCCAGAAAACTGGCAGGTCAAGGTTGATCACTTTCTCATGCGCGCTGCAGCACTCATCTCACAGCACAAAATCAAGCCTGCTTTCGTGGTCAATGCAGACCATACTAGCATTCAGCTTGTGCCCGCCGCTAGCCACACGTATGCGCCCAAGGGTGCCGACGACGTGTGCATCGTCGGATTTGATGACAAGCGTGCCATCACTATTCTGGTCACGTCCTCCTTCGCGGGTGATTTCCTCCCCATGCAGGTAATCTACGCTGGCAAGTCAAAGAGGTGTCTCCCAAAGGGCATGCATGCGAGAGAGTTGGTTGATTGTGGATGGCAGCTCACTCACACGCCCAACCATTGGGCGAACACTGAGACTACCATGGCTTGGGTGCGTTCCATTGTGCAGCCATACTACGAGCAGAAGTGCAATGTGTACGGACTGCATCCGGGTGATGTGCACATGTTGCTTGTGCTTGATGCATGGCGCCCTCACTGCAGCGNGAGGATGAAGTGATGTGATGTTCACGTTGAAGGAAATTGTTTTCCAATCATTGTTGACATGCTCTATTCTTGTACCGTCAGTTTTTGTCTACCACGTTAATCCATCATAGTTAGGGGAGGAACTTTGCTGAACACATTTTCCATGGTGACGGTTGATCTCAACTATAAGCTGGTCCAATTTAGTGAAGTGCACTTTAAATTCAATGAACGAAATTTTGTATCGCATTCAACGACCATTCAAATCAGTTAATATCGAAATCCAAGAGCAGTAGGGTACTCTTTGTACCAGATCTGGCTGCCAATCTCATCTCCGTATCCAAACTCAACGACAAAAAATTCAAGGTGGTATGTGATCTGGACCACAGCTGCAAGATCCTTTCCGCAGATGGAGGATCGGCTGCTGAAGCCAAAAGACGAGGGAATCTGACAATTCTCCACACTGTTGACAATGAGCCTGACCCCACACAGCCAGAGCTGGCCTTTGCCGTCTCCGATCCTGAATTCTCCAGTCAACAAGAGCAGCCGTCATCCACAGCTCAACTCTGGCACATACGTCTTGGACATATTGGCTACTCAGCACTTTCAACCATGTCTAAACGGAAATTGGCTCATTCTTTACCAACAGGACTTGCTGCCCCAACTACCGGTGATCTCTGTGAAGGCTGTCTGGCAGGGAAGCAGACACAGGACTATTTCCCAAGTCATCCACCTGGAAGATCCACCGACAAACTTGGGATCATCCACATGGATCTCTGCTACATCGCCACTGCTTCCATCTCCAGAAAGAAGTATTTTTTGGTCCTCATCGATGACAAGACTCATTACACATGGGTCCGCTTCCTTCAACACAAATCAGATGCAGCAGACGCCATCATGACATGGACCAGGATGATTGAAAATGAGACTAATTCCACAGTCAAGAGATTCAGATCTGACAACGGCGGTGAATTTCTGAACGCTACTCTTCAAGCCTTTTGCAATAGCAAGGGCATTGTTCAAGAGACTACAGTGCCCCTCACGCCTCAGCAGAATGGTAAAGCTGAGCGCATGAACAGGACACTCCTGGACAAGGCTCGCTCGATGCTCCACGACGCCAAGCTTCCATCTTCATTTGGGGCAGAGGCCATCAACACTGCGACGTACATTCAGAATCGCATCCCTTGCAGACAACTTCCTGACCACATTTCCCCTTTCAAGGCCTGGTCAGGTTATCGGCCTGACGTCAGTTACCTGCGCGTTTTTGGCTATATGGGCTATGCTTGGGTTCATTCGTCACTTCGTGGAAAATTGGACTCTCATTACAGACAAGGTATTTTACTCGGCTATGAAGCAGAGGGTCAAGCCTATCGCCTCTACGATCTGAAAACCAAACAGGTGTTCCGCAGTCGCAGCGTCAAGTTTGATGAGGGCCCTTCAGCAGGTTCAGCCCCATCCCCGGTGCTGCAGCCTTCTACTACCATCCCTCTGGACGATCCAACACCAGAGGCATTTAAGAAGGTCCAAGTTGACTTTGAATCTGACGAACACGAAGGCGTTCTTCCACCAGTGGTTCCGCACGTTGCAGCTGATCAACCGGCTCATGTTGTCGGAGGACGGCTACGACGCGTCAACCCTCAAGTCCCCAACGGCTGGGATCCAGCACAGCCCCCTCGCCGATCAGCTCGCCTGGCTGGTTTGTCACTCCTCACTGAGCTCACTGAACTTTCTCATGCTGCTCCAGAATTTGCACTCGTAACCCAGGTTGTTGACCCTACCAGTTACAAGGACGCCCTATCTCGACCTGAGGTCGATAAGTGGCATGCCGCTGCCGTCGAAGAGTACGAGCAACTTCTCAAGCAGCATACTTGGGATCTGGTCCCTCCACCACCTGGCGCACCAGTTGTATCCTGCAAGTGGATCTTTAAAACCAAATTGGATGCTGCTGGTGAACCATGTCGCTACAAATCCAGGTTGGTTGCGCGCGGTTTTAGCCAGGTGCAAGGAGTCAACTACAGTGACACTTTTGCCCCGGTGGCCAAGTACTCTTCCATTCAGGTTATTCTTGCCCTTGCTGCCTGCAACAACTGGCATCTGCATCAAATGGACGTCAAATCGGCGTTCCTGAACGGCGATCTGGAAGAAGAGGTGTACATGTTGCAGCCTGAGGGGTTTATGCAGCCAGGGGAGGAAAATCTGGTTTGTAGGCTGCGCAAATCCCTCTACGGCCTCAAGCAAGCACCTCGCCAGTGGAACAAAAAAATTCATGAGTTCTTCTTGCAGCAGAATCTGCACCAACTGCACTCGGACCATTCTGTCTACTTCTCTGGCCAGGTTGGGGTCATCTTGTATGTTGACGACCTCATCTTGTTCGGCGGCTCCATGACCGACATTGACGCACTCAAGGCTCAGCTCAAGACCACATTTGAGATGACAGACATGGGACCCTTGACGTATTATCTTGGCATTCAGGTCTCCCAAGATCCTACTCAAGTTACGCTCTCCCAAGACTCATATGTGGCCCGCATGGCAACCAAGTTTGGCCTTGACAACCCGCGGCCTACGTCTACTCCTCTCACAGTCCACCATGGTCTGACAACTCCAGCCACCTCGGAGACACTTGCTGACATTGCAGATGCGCAGAGCTATCCGAGCCTTTTGGGTTCCCTCATGTACGCATCTGTAGGAATGCGGCCTGATCTCTCCTACGCCGTGGGCCTGCTCAGCCAAGGCTGCAAGGCACCAACCAAGGCTCACATCCTCTCAGCCAAACGCTGCATCAAATATCTCCGCTGTTCGTCTGCTATGAAGATTCGCTACACACCATCTGTAGCCTGTGAGAGTCACAGGCGCAGATGGTGTGTAGCGATAAGCAGTAGTAGACAGTAGTGAGCTTGTCTGCTTGTCACCTTTCCGGTGACAAGCAGACAAGCAAATCTACATCAGGCTATGTCTTCCTCATTGGTGGAGGGCCAGTGAGCTGGCGCTCAAAGAAGCAGTCCGTAATTGCACTATCATCCACTGAAGCTGAATACATTGCTGCCAGCGAAGCAACACACGAGGCTGTATGGCTGCGTATGCTGCTGGGCGAACTAGGATTTGATCAGCTTGAACCAACAGTGCTGCACTGTGACAATCAGGGGACAATTGCCCTAAGCAAAGATCCAGTACTACACGACGGAGATAAGCACGTCAAGAGACAGTATCATTACGTACGTGGTGCAGTTCAGGAGGGAGAAGTGCAGCTGACCTACGTCGGGACCAAAGAACAAATCGCTGACATATTCACTAAGGCACTCGACTCCAAACAGCACGATGTGCTATGCCAGAGCATGGGTTTGACCATATGAGAATGATCTCTGTAACCTAGGCCCCCAATGCGAGGCGGTACTTGGGAGAATGAGCATGCCATCGCACAACATCTATCCATCCCCCACCCTGCACTATGATTCCCATCCACTACGTGATCATCAAACAAGGGGAGGTGAGCAGAGCGGAGTGTAGCACCATGTAACATGGCTCGCTCAATACGAAGTCGAGACCATGAGTGAGGACGAGGGCCCAAATACAAAAACTAAAAAATGGGCAGGAAGGGTATGGCAGAGCAAATCAACAGATTGGGACAACAGGGGAGGATCTAGGTTTTCTGGTTATTTTGTTTTCTTGCTGTTTCGTTAACAGGGGCACATGGCCACATTGACACACAAGGGGAGGAATGTTGGAAACATGTGTGCCAATGAGCAAAAGGACAAAACCGGCCGAGGGCCAGGGGAGGCATGCCTCCCCTGACCCTCTACCGAACCTAACATAGTCCTACTATCTACCCCTGGCCTAACCCAGCGACTGGCTTCGGCGTTAGAGAGAGGAGCTCATCCCTCTGCCACCCTTTACCAGCCACGGGCTCTTTGATGACTTTAGTCATGCTGATAATGTTGGCACGAGCAAAACATATCATCTACATAATTGCACTATTCTGATCAGTGACTCCGAGAACAGTTGTCTGAAGCGAGAGCTTCCAAGCTGCCAGCGTGGCAGTCGCAGCAGTATTCCACGAACAAACTCTACGGACCACGTATCCGCCAGCTGCGGACAATGACCAACCGGACGCACAAGAGAAAGGACAAGTTCTCTCATGACCAACAGCAGCATACAGTGGCGAGGACTCCTGCCGTCTGGGAAGACCACAGCTGGCGTGCTGACCAAGTCGCGACAGGACACCGTAGTACTATTTAGAACAGCTCAGGATTCAATTGTCTTTAATCTTGTATGTAGGTTCCCTTCTGTAACTCAAGGATACTATTCAGTTCTCTGGTGTTGCTGGGTGAAGCTCTGGTGTTGCCCTGAATAGCGCAACTGGTTTTCTGCTTTGAGCTTTGTGAACAATCTGTTCAATTGCAACTGGTGTTGTCAACAGCGAAACGTGGAGTTCACTAGCGGCATAACAAGATCGTGGGAATCAATACTGCTAGGGTTGCAACAACCACTGAGGCGACGGCAGGAGAGGCAAGGGACTCTGAGTGATAGATGTGTGAATCCTGATGAGCCTCCTCGATGCAGAAGAAGAGCTTGTATGCCCAAGGCATGAGGGTATCTTGGATAACCATCGTCCCAAAGACCTCTTGGGAGTAGTGGACAAAGACGTCGGAGAAGACGTCGATGACACCGCGCTTGATGGTCAGGAGCATGGAGAGAGAGGGTGGTACAGGGTCTCGGAGGTGGTGCAGGATGTTCTCTGTGCACTGCCAATAGGAGGTGATCGTCTTAGTCTCCTCCATGCGGAGGGAGTTGAACTCTCGGATCAGGCGGCTGGTCTTGGCGTCACTAGACAGAAGATGAGGGCGCGTAATTACGTGCCACGCTGCTGCGGGGTCAGGGAGTGTGCAAGTGGTGAGGTCGCCTAGGAAGGGCCCGTGGGCGAGACGTGCAGCTGGAGGGGCAGCAGGGACGAGGACATGCACGGCGCGATTGGTGTATTACTTGATCAGCCTGGTTGGAATCGAAGGGCAAGACGTAGTAGAGCCACAAGCCCTCACCCTGTGCCCAGATCCAGAAGCTATGCTCTCAGCTTTGGAACTGCTTGCCAGCTTGAATTGGCGGCGGTGGGATTTTGAAGTCCTTCGTTCTATTGCCGACACCCAGAGTGGGGCCTAGGACTGACGTTAACGTCTGCCATTGGCGATGGGTGTGTTGCTATGCCAGGTACAACGTGGCATATGATACCGCACGACTCGCATACCCGTGTGAAAAAAAAGGTGCTTGCTGATGTTGCTGCTCCTGTTGCAGCTACTACAACGGCTGATGATGATATTGCTAGAGCTGCTAGTGCAACAACTGTGTCGACGGCTGCACTGCCACTAGTTGTGTCAGCGTTTTGAGCTGCTAGTACAAAGCGACGAGTGGATTTTTCCAGCCAGCATGACCGACGACAAAGCCTGTGGGGTGTTGGTCCTCTTGCGGCTGTTGCTGTTGCTACGACAATGGATGTTGCTATAGCTACTGCTGCTTATTGTACTACAATGACGGATGCTTCTACTACTGCTACTATGGCTGCTACTATTGTTACCGCCATGGCTGTTGCTGTTGTTGCTGTTGTATTGGTTGCTGTTGTAGCTGCTACAGCTGCTACGGCTGCTGCAGCTACTACTACTGCTACTGTTGCTATTGCTGTTGCAATGGCGACAGCTACTGCTACTTTTTCTGGTGCAACTACTATGTTTATTGCAAAAAGGGGAGCCCTCCAACAGAGGAGGACCCCTCTCCATTCTCTACGAGGGTGTCCTTTGTTTTCCCTCCTTTTTGTGTGTGTAGAGCTAATGTCAACACTGACCTTAGCAATGAAGTCAGCCTAGGATGGCCGACGTCGCCAGCTACTGCTGCGTTATCTATAAGATTGCTGCTATAGATGTTTTTTTGTAGTTGTTGCTGACATCAGTAGTAATGTCTGTAGTGACGTCAACTCAGTATGGCTGACATCAGCAATAGTTGTCATGCTGTTGCTACAGCCGTTGTTGTGTCAGCTATAGAGCTGTTGCTGCTATTGTTGTTGCTATTGCTACTGATGCTGTTGTTAGTGCTACTACAACAAATAATGTTGTTGTTGCTGCCGCTGCTGTTGTAACTGCTGCTGCTGCTATTTTTGTAGCTGATGCCGTTGCTGTTGCTATGCTGCTGCATACTAGTGGTGCTGCTGGTGTTACTATAATTGCTACAGCTGCTATAGCGGCTGTGGTGGCTGTTACCACTACAACACGGCCACCTACAAGAATGAAGGATTTCTTCTGTGTGTTTTTTCTTTTTTCAGTTGTCCCTGCTCACTACTCGTTGCAAGCTGTAAGCAGCAAGATGCTTGTAGCTGCTCTTGCTATTGTTGCCGGTAGCTACTACAGCTCTTGCTATTGGCTATTGCTCACTATTGCTACTAGCTACTGCTGCTACTTGCTACTGATGCACGCACTTGCTGCTCTTGCCGGCTGATGTCATTGCCTGCTACTGCTGCTGGAGTTGCTCGTTGCCGCTGCACGCTGCTCTTGCTGCTGCTGTCATGCTGGCAACAGCATAGTTACTTTCCTGGTGTCATCGCCACGTGCTTTGACGCCGCTACAAGGTTGATCCTACGTGCCGGCCGCGCGTCCACCAACGCTACCATCGTTGTGGGATCAGTGCTACCAAAAAGAATTCGGCCGCATTTCCCCGCGTTGGGAGCATTTTGATGACACTGCTCGGCGGGTCAATGCTGCAAAAAAAAATCAGGCAGCATTTCCCCTACACAGGCTCATTCAGGGGATCGCCGGCGCTGACTAGACCTGTTCGTTGGTGTTTTGTTGCTTCTGATGCGCTCAGGCTCTGATGCCAAGCTAGAAATCTCCTCTACCAGCAGGTTGGGGCAATAGGATTGTTGATGCAGCATAGTGGAACCCACGCTTGTTGCTTAAGCTGCCCCCTCAGTGTGCTGCACCAGAGCCTAAGTCAAGTCAGAGAGCTCTGGTGTTTGTTACTAAGAATTACGCATGCCAGAGTTAGCGCTAGACAAAAACTGAAAACTAGAAATGACTGATTAAGAATTGAGAATGAGCAGCAATGGGTGATCCCTCCACATTCCAGCTCCTCCCCCCAGCTCTGTAGAGCCTGTTACTCAGTTTCTAAGCCAATCAGAAAACAGAACTATTTTCTGGAAGGCAGGGTTTTCTCAGTGAGCCCTGCCAGACGGCCGACAGCCCAAAACTCGGACGTTGTCCGTTTTGCCTAAAAATTGGACCATACCATAATGCGCACGTTGCGCACGCACTCATGTAGTTAGAACCAGCTAGAAAGATAACAGTGAGGAGTTATGGCTGCCTAAACCCATGCAGCATCTACGCTAATCTCCGGTATCAACACCGCAGAAATCATGAAACTTGGACCCTAGGCATGACATGGCCTTGTAAACGCAACAGTGCAGTCAGACAGAGCGCTAGACGTGTGCAAAAAATACATGCAGCGACAGTGCCTGCTGGCGACACAACTGTTGAGGAGGTCTACCAATGGAGCTGAGCACGTTGGAGGGATGAGGCTCCAGCAAACTGCTTGTAGGCCTCAGCGTGCGTCGACTCGACCAAACGACACTCCAGTAGCGTCGTGTCTCGCCGTCAGTCATCTACACGCCATTGTACACAAGTCGGGAGGACACAATAGAGTACAAGTGAGAGATGTGTGAAAAACCAACACGCACCTGGTGATTTTTACTAGAGTGACGTGGAGACCCATTGCCTCCGTGTGTTATGTATGCTGCATGCATGCGAGCAGGTGTGGTCGAGACACTGAGACCCGGAGACATGTTCCGGGGTCACGAGGAGATCTTGTTGCTCTCTACCCCTTACATGGTGTTTGGCACACAGATATGTGATTGACTTCCATTCGAATTCAATGAGGGCATGCAGGCCCATGCAAACACGAGCATGAGCTCTGAGTGAGAGTGCATTGCAAAACAGCAAGAATTTGGCTTAGTCTGTAATGCATAGTATGAAGGAACAAGGAGAAGTTACAAATGAGCTCCTAGCGGTTTTATGTAGGGACGCAGGCAGCTAGCCGCAATGGGTCCCGTCACCCCCGCTGAGCCGAAACAAGTCAGCGGGGAGAACACAATGCACAGACCACTTGAACAACAAAGGTGGTCTCCTCGAGGCACCGGAATAGCTCTCCAAGTGCCCGGGTCCCGACCACCCAGAAAATACGATCAGTGCTAGAATCAGTTGAAATCAGCGTCCAGACACCACAAATGGCTTTCCGAACATCGAAAGCACTAGTAGAGACATCGGGGCTCCTCGTCGCGCCGATGCAGTACACCGGGTGCGTGGGTCTCAACACACCGAGAAAACTCTCCTAGCTCCCGACAGGCCAACCAGACTACCGAAACACATAGACCGCGTCTCGTTGTCATTTTTGTAGGTGTTGGAGAAGTCTCGAGGCACTCCGGGAGGCCCTTCGTGTCGCCACAATCTCCTCTACCCTATACCACCAATGTGGGGTGTATGGATATTCCATCGGCATCGGTTGTGACAGATGGAAGCCACACAAATCAACAACTTATTGCACGGTCGAGACCCGGGCATTTGGTAAGTTACACCAATGTCACGAGGAGACCTTGAATTGTTGTTAGTGTTTATGACAGACAGTGAGTGTAGCCCCTCACTCGTCGTTGTGGTGACGGGTGTGTTAGCCAGGGGATGTGTTGGTTTGTGTGGCTTCCACCGGCCACGAGCAATGACCATGGTTCTTACCTGTATATCCCGCACTGGTGGTGTGGAGCAACAGTACTAGAGAGGACGGCGACATGATCCCTGATGCGGACGCAGGTGGCGCCGGAGCACCAACGTGTGGTGGCTCCATGCAGCAGTAGCTACTAGAAAGCTGCCACAATATCCCGGGAGCTTGCCGGGGTCCTTTGCGGTTTTTGTGAGGACGCTTGAGTTTTCTCGGTGGAATAGATCTCGAGCCCGATTTGCATGTTTTGTATTGTTTGTCCACCAATTGATGCCAGACTAGTGCGTGTAACCAGTCGCAATGTCTGGCTCAAGATTCTACATCTCTAGGTTTAGATGGTGTTGTATTTGTATACTTGTGCATAGAGTTACGGCCAAAGCAGTTGTTTTTGGCCGGTTTTAGGACAAAGTGACACTATCGCGTGCGTCACCCGCCGTGCGCCGCAGCAACCATTTATGTTGTGTGCTTGTCAGTTGTCACATCTCTCTGCAACTACATGCAATTTGAGCTTCCTGAAACTCTTTACATGTCCCTACCCAGACCCTTGCAGTTTCGTGCATGACTTGTGACTGTCATCACACACTAACGCTGACGATTAGTTAAGTGGCAAGTGGTTAGGAAGGTTCCAGGAATTTTTTCAGAAACCCCTCCAATTAGGCTACATTCTCCCCAAAGGGGAGGGCCTAACCTAGGCCCTCCCCTTTCCAAGGCTTGCTATCCATTTTACTAGCCAATTGGGAAAATGCACTAGTCTCTGGCTTGTGGGGCTTTCTTGGTGACGCTTGCTTGCCGGAAGACAGCTCCAAACCCATGCTTCATCCATTTTCCTTAGATTTGGACTATACCAAGATATGGAGAGTGCGAATACAATCGTGCAATCACAATTAGCTTGAAAATTACACATAGGCGTCATGGCGGCCTGAACCTAGGCAAATTTGATGCTACGTAGAATATTTGTCTACGACTATCAATCACAGGAATGATGGTGGTTGCTTGTGATGGAGCTGGCTGTACACTGCTACCAAGGGGGAGTCTCAACACAAGGAGACGAAAGCCACTTCTCTCAAAGGGGTGCGACTCCCCCTCCGCAACACAATGACCGCCATCGTCAATGTCCACCGAGTCAGTCATCTGCTCAAGCGTGCACACGAGCCGAGAGGTAATTGCACACATCTTTGAGACAGTGCACACATAAACAACAACACTCCTCCATGACCCGTGGCAACCAGTGCACATGCACGTGTAGAGGTCATATATCCACGATGCACAACACAAGTCATGCTCCCCGTGCTCTCATGCCCCAATACTCTCATGCTCCCAAGTGTGAATATGAGCACACGAAGAGTGAGTGTGTATACGAGGCAACACATTGTAAGGGAAAATAACACACTTGTAGATGCAGACTAGCAAGACAAATAACATTTTTGAATGATGTGCGCTTGACGACCTTGGTTAAGAAGTCGGTGAGTTGTCACACGATCCTAACCCACACTTTCGGGATACCCCTCTCGTGCAACACAGTGCACTTGTATGTATACTTCACATTGATGTGTTTTGTGCGCATGTGATGAATGCCATTGTTGTCTACAATGGCAATGGTACTCCCATGAGGAGTCTAGCATGATGGGTGATGCAGGCTGACACAACTCATGCTGATGACGATGAAGCCAAACACCCCCAGATGCACCAGTGTCCAATTCTAGGTACTTTACCGTTTCAGCATCGCGTACAATGCACCCCTGCTTGTCATCACACCATGAGACATCTGTGCTTGACAAGGAAGATCACATAATGTGGCTCTTGCCATCAGTGCTCCCAACCCTGTTATTATCTGTGTAGCCTTTGGCGACAACACACACCTGATGACATAACATCATCCCACTCTGTGGGGTGGAGATAATTTATAGCACCACATGAACGGTTGCATTTAGGTGCAATAAAGTATGGAGACTGGGAGAACTGAGCCAACTACTTTATCGCAAAGGCAGCGTCCAGCCATGTGGTCGTGGCAAGAAACATGAGTCACCTGATGACACAAAGAAAGGTAGTCACGTCCACACCTACGCATCGTGTGTTGGCATCACAAGCTTTTAGTATGATGTGGCTGGCAAGGGTTATGTGTTTAGAGGCACTAGGTACCATGTGCAAGAGGTCCGTAAAGTGCTCGGCCAACAGCTACGCATAGTCTGCCCGGTGCACATGAATAATGCCGTGGGTGCGGTTGCATTCGATCTCCATGTTTAGAAACACCTTTGTGGGCCAAGATCTCTCATCTTGTATGTGGACTGTAGAAAATCCTTCACTCGTTGGAGAAAATGAGGTAAGGCAATGCAATGAGCACATTTTCTACATAGGCGACTACGAAGACAAGGATGGTGTCCACTGGGATTACGAAGAGGGCCGGATTTGTGACGTTAGATATCATGCCATCCTTCAAGAGGGTGTGGCTGACCTTAGTGTTCTAGTACCAAGGCGATCGTTTGAGGCCATAGAGGGCCATGCATAGTCTCCAGAAACGATCACTAATTGTCTATCAATGCCATTGTTGAGACCCATGGGCTGGACCATGTAGACCTCGTTGTCATCGATAGTGTCATGCATGAAATGTCTTGATCGCATCCATCTCGTGGAGCTCCCAACCATGTTGTGTGACCATGCTAAAGAGCGTACGGCTGGTAGTGAAAGGACCAACGTGCATGAAGACCTGGTCAAAATCCACTCCTACTACATATGCAATGCCTTTGGTGGTGAGGTGGGATTTGTACTTGTCTAGCGCGCCGTCTTGCTTCCACTTGTGGCAGTAAACTCACTTGATTGTAACGAATTTGCAGCCCGAGGGGAAGTCGACTTGCTCGTAAATGATATGTTCCTTGTTTGCAGCCAGTTTATCCTTGTAAGCAACATCCCACTAGACAGCATCAAGTGTGGCCTTAACGTCAGGAAGGCTCTATGGGTCGATTGCCTGCAAAGATGGGCTTATTGTCAACAGATGAGCTGTGCCAAGGCCTAGTGGAGCACGAGACAATGAGACACATAGGGTGCGTCCTGGGAAACCAGGTCATAACCCAATACGAATACGTGATGAAGGTCTGTTGTGACAATGACAAGGGCAGTGAGACCCGAGGCTTTTGTGCCCAGATCTCCACTCACCACAGTGTGAGAAGGGGGTAAACAACACAAGATAGTGGCCGGGGGCAGCCGGACGATACCAGTACGTGGGCTCCATGGAGGCAATGGATGCATGGACAAAGATGTCCACCAGGAGATGTGAGTATGTTGGACCAACACTAGATGAGTGGACGTGCCAGGTTCGAGGAGGCAAGGACACAACGGGTCGCTCCACTAGAGTGACCGACTGAGCAACCGAATATTTGCTCGATATCCTAGTGATTTATGATTAGATTATTTATCTTTTTCTAATCTAATGATCCATGATTTCGTTAAAAAAATGTCGGGTTCAAATTATTTCCTGTCTCTTTTGTTTTTGTTCAAAAATTGCATTGTGAACCCCTGGTTTTGGCGACGAGTCGAGTTCATTTGTTTTGTGACTGCTGATTTTGACAAATGGGACCTTCATCAGCTCGTCTGATGGGCAGCAGGCAAGCAGGACAGCGGGGTAGTAGGACAGCCAGGCAGTGGGACAGCGGGGTAGCAAGAAAGTGTGCAATAGGGTAGTGGGGAAGCGACAATAAGAGAGCATACCAACGAGGCAGCTGCCATGCTCTCGGCCATTTGAACGTTCATGCGTGCAAATGCGCGAGCGTTTGAACGGCCGAGAGCATGCCAGCTGCGGTTGCGCATTCAAGTGTGAAGATGTGACATGAATTTGTCGATCCCATTACACTGCGAAACAAAACCTAAACCCAAATCAGCAAGGCACCAGAAGAAGATAACAAAGTTCCACGGGCCCAGGAAAACAAAATGTGTTCGTAGGCTCTTAAATTCGGCCGGTGCACTTTGAAACTGTTTCCTGTATCCTACAAATTCCATGGTAGCAGAACTTTTGGCAAAATCCACAAGAGGAAAAACCATTAATATCGGAATCAAGAATTAGTAGGATAGGTCAACCGAGTCAGTGATTGGAGTGACAAAATTGCCTGCCTGGGTTTTGGCGACATTGGCCAAAGAAGTGCGCTCAACCACACGATAAATAGAGTCAGCGGTAGAAAGGTAGACTCTGATGCGTTGTCACAAACTGGACAATAGATACGGATGGAGACTCCAGTATGGAATTGGTGTTTGGTATGTGTGGAGGTGTAGCCAACACGTTGGAATGAGGGAATCTAAACAGTGACAAATAGGGAGTGATGTCGCACACCGATACGAAATGTCGCTTATGGGATGGTGGCGACAGGCCTACAAGGGTTGCACCATGGACAAAAGGGAGATGAAATGGAAAAAGCCTCTCAAAGAACAGTGCATCACTTGACTCGATGATGTGGTGTTGTGCACAGTGTCGGAATTGCCAAGCCTTTGAGAAATGAGACACCTGAAGGAAGGTGCAAAGATGACCACAAGGAGTCAATTTACCTTTTGCTCATCCTCAGAGAGCCATACGCTAGTTGCACAACCCTAGACATGCACAGGATGAAATTTTGCACGATGTCCAAACCAATGCTGGTAGAGAGTGATAGGAAGCGACAAGGGACAATGGGTAACTCTTTTTTTTACCCCTGTTATGTACAATATGGCCTCGAAGAAGAAGCCCTAAAAAAGACCTGACTCAATGCCCATAGTGCGGACTGCTTCTGCCATGGTGCAGTTCTAACGCTCAAAGATTTGGTTATGCTTCAAAGTGTAGGGCGCATAGGTCTCATCTCTGACACACCCATTCCTGATGAAAGAACCTGCTTTCCCCATAACTCACTATCTTGGTCAAAACATATTCTCCAAAAGAAGTGGCCATATCAAAATCAGTGGCAAGCAGCCAATCACAAATCGTAGCTGTTGTGTTGTTGTTCTACGGGAGGCATGAAACCCACCAAGAACGAGAGTAATCATCAATGAGAAAGTAATGATTACGCTCCGCAAATGACCCAACAAGTAAGGGACCGGTGAGGTAAGAGGGTGGTAGGTGCAGAAATAGGAGACAGGACAAGAGGACCTGTGCATCTTATCCTTAGTGTAGTAGATGCATTCAATTTTGTAAGGAAACCGAAAAGTAGTCAGGTCAAGGCCAAGTGTAGGCTACGTGTGGAGCATTCTCTGAATAGCAAAGGTATGCATGTGGCACAAGCGACGGTGTTGAAGGCAATAATGGTGCAGGGAGAAAGTGCTCATGACAAAGACATGCACCCCATCTAAAGCTAGGAGTGAGGACGTGGATGATGGACAAGTGACATATCACAATCTATCACGACACTTTGCATGCAGCATCATACAACCAGGCAGACAAAGAGTGACAATCCCAACACCACAAGAGTACAGAACATCCATGCTTATGCAATCCAGGGCAGTTGTAGACAAAAGGCTGAGATCAAGGCCAAGCGCATGCAACACGTTGATGACGTAGATCTTGATAGACGAACACTGAAGGCGGACAAGGCCAACACTACAAATAGGAAGTACCTGGCCATAACTAGTCTGAACTCTTGAGACATCACCACCTGGGCCAAGAATACTCAACGCCTGACGACAAGACATCATGATATACATAGCACCACAGTCAATAATGAAGGTACCATCAAGGCCAGGGACACACACAGTTATGTTGTACTGAGCGAATTGAAAAAACTCAAGAAATGGGCACTGCATAGGAGACTGAGATGCAAAGTGTGCCTTCCAATTATCAGGCCAAGCAATATCATCCAAGATGCAAGTAGGAACATAACGGGTATCAACTGGAGGATCACCATGGAGACCAATCTTAGTGACTGTGACCTCCTGGTTGGCACACATTCACCTCCTAATTCCTCGGGGTTAACAAGGGGGGTATGCTAAGGCAGTGTACGATGAACTACTCTAGCACGTGCTCACGAGTAGAGGGTCCAGATTTTGGGTGGTACTACTGCATGGCCATGCCAGAAGGAGGTACAGAGGTGTATCTGGGCTACGACAGTGGAGGTGACCACGTTGAATAAGGGGTCCATACAAGAACAAGCCTGAAGGCATGGGAGGGAATGGAGACCTTGTCACGGCTGTTGTGATGCCCGTGGAGGAAGAGGCCCAAAACAAAGTGGAGGAATCACCAACGGTAAAGGCAATGGTGATTGTAGCCATACTGAGGCATCGCTAATGCTTGGAACACATGGCGTTGACGACAAAAGACCCATTTGTCGCTAATGGACACGTGTACTCACCATGACCGGCTGGCCAGGTTTGTGGTAGACAAGAGAGCTGCCACGAGAGGAGTTGTTTTCGGATGGCTGATTGTTCTTCTTCTTCCATCTTCCCATGTCCCCCATGTGACGGCTTGTACCACGCATGACTCCAGCAGCACCAGAGCTCCTGGAATATAGGGGCGTTGGAGAGGCAGTGCTGATTGGTGCCACTGCTTCCATTTCACCACGCTGCAGGCAGATGTCTTGAATTTTGTCCTCCCATGTCAGGAACAGGGAATAGAACCAGTACATCAGATTTCCCTGGGATGTCATGGCCTCCTGAATCTCAAGGCTGAAGTTGACAAGGATCTTCGCATAGTTGGGGGTAGCGTCGTTCTTGATGATAAGGAGGAAAGCCAGCGGAGACGATCCAGCCTGGAAGAGCTGACATAGAAAATCCTGCACATGGTGCCAATAGGCGGTGATGGATTCAGATTCATCCATCTTAAGGTCGCTGAAGCCCCTAAGAAGGTGACTGATGAAGGTCTGGCTAGGAGAAAGGTAGGCATGTATGTGGGTATTCTAGAACTCGGGGGGTTATGTTTGGTGCCGGTTGTAGGACCATTGATGAAGGACTCAAGATCTATGCTATCGCTCTCTAGTACCACGAAGACAAGGGCCTTACCTGCATAGCCTGTGTCACGTACATGCTCGGGGATGGAGGAGTCGTACTCCTCACTTTGAGCCCATAGGAAACATAAGAGCTCCTAGGTCGGAAACCGTTCCACCTCAAGGTGGGATGGTGGTCTCTCAAAATCCTTGAGCATGCGTTAGGTCCTGGCTACACTACTACGAGGCCCTAGGACACTGGAGACAGACTGTTGGTATAGATGATGCTGCTTGGCTATTGTCTGGGCTACAACAGAGATTGTTGGACCAGGTAGGCCAGGGAGAAGCTGCTGAATGGGTGTGGCCTTATGATAACACTTTAACGTGGCTAGTAGTGTACGCAAGTCGTAAACCTGTTGCTGAAAAGCGGTGACTGAGTTAGCCAGTGACATTGTGCTACTAGAGGTGGACTGCGTCGCACCAACGGCACCAGGTTTGGTCCTGGTATTGGCAGCGGACGATGCCAAAAGTATTGTCCACTAAATAGGGAACCCGAAAATTTGTAAAAACACGTCACTAGCCACTTTTCTCAAATTTTTGAACAAAGAAGACTAAATAACATTGTTGTGGTTTTCTCTTAAAAAATTCCTCGCAAGTTCACAAGTGCTCCTCTTCGGAGGTTTGCAAATGTACCTCCTTTTGTTCTCTGCTAGTGGTTGGTGACCAAACACCATTTGGAGCTGTGCAGAGGCTCGCGCAGTTGCGATGAACTCCGTGGCTGATACGCAGCGCAAATACCTTGGCTGTTGCTGCTGCGATCGTTCCCACTACATCTCTAGAGCTACTGCTATCGAGATGATAACATTTCTATAACTACTGCTACCATTACTACGAGCGGCCACTGCTAGTGCTAATTGTGCTACAGCTGTTGCTGCACGTTGCCATGTTTACTACATGCTATTCCTATTGTTATTGTGCAACTCTTATTATTGTTGTACTGCTATTGCTGTTGCTACTACCAATACTGCATTGCTGTAGCTAATACCGTGCAATGCTCCTTGCTATTCCACCACTGCTGTTGCTGCGGGTAGTGCTATTGTCGTGTGGCAGGCAGCGAGCAAGCGAGCAAGCAAGCAAGCGCATGTCTAACAATGCTGTTTGGTTCCTTGCTTTCACAATGTTAATGCGTTGATTCCTCAGCTGCTCACGTGGCTGCATATGGTATGAAGATTAAGCTGGGAAGCATGGAATAGGAGTAAAGGAAATGGAGAGGCATTAGGCACACTTTTCTGTTGTTTTCTGATACCGTTGCCAAGTGCTTTGGCTCTGCCGTTGGCATCGTGCCAGTATATGTCAGCTGCGTGATCGCCTTTGCTACCACCGCCATGCAATCAATACCGTGGAAAAAACTTGGTTGTACTTTCCCTGCGTCGGGAGTGTTTTGAAGCCATCACCAGGCAAGGCTAACTCTGTCGGGAAATATCTGACAGAATTTCCCGTACACGGACGCACATGGGGATATGCCAACGTTGGCTTGTACCTGTACACCAATCTTGGTGCTCAGCCTACCATATGTATTGTTCTATGGCTCTGATTCCACACTTGAAGTGATACTGCGCTATTCTTGACAAGACTAAATTCTGTCGCCTCACATACTTGGATTGAACTATGTGGCCTGTTGCGCTCAGGCTTAATGCCTGAGTAGTGTTGGCTGTTCAATTGTGAGAGGGAAAAACCACAGTAGAAGTTAAGCACAAGTGTTGCAGTTAGGAACAAGTAATGAATGAGTTGACAACAAGAATGAGGTGTGGTCCATGACCCCTCTTATGCTTACCTAGGGCCTTGTCTCTGTGAGGCTTGCTTTTTAGTCTACCACCAAATGGGGAGAGTGCATTATTTCCTGGCCTGTGGGATTTCCTTGGTGAGCCCTGCTAGAGGACAGAAAACCTCAAACCCAGGCATTTTCTGATTTTTCTAAAAGCTGGAAAATACTAAAATGTTAATGTTGAAAATAAAGTCATACAATAAAAATGGACTAGAAAAATCATAGAAAGGATTTATGGCTGCATGAACGTAGGAAGACTATATGTTGCTTAAAAAAACCGCCTGGGATTGTCGGTGACATGAGTGACAATGGTTGCACCCAATGGAGCTGACTGTATAGTGCCACCACGTGGGAGACTCTACACGAGGAAAAGGATGCCACATCCACAACGCACCTCGTCCTTGTGAGCCACCTACACTCTAATCGGTACAATACTTGGTATCAAAGGATAATGATACTTGAGGGACAGGAAATGCGTTATCTGCAAGGCAACAACCTTGCTTGAGTATTTGGCGCATCTCCACAATTGAGAAGTTTGTAGCCCTTGCGATGAAAATGGTGAATGCAGCGAGCGCATCTGACAACAAATAGTAGCAACCAATGAAGACTACGGTGATGGAGGATCAGTAGCACGTGGTCCACACTACCCACCAGGAAAACGAGGTAGCATCAGTCACTATTGCAACAAATGGTGGAGCACCAATGACATTGATGGCCAACCCAGTGACAGACCCCTTGGACTTGGTGAACCATGTACATCCGCCGTTGCCGGCAGGGGAAACACTTGGCATGATGGGAGGCATTGGCTGACAGGCTTGCATTAATAAAGACTGATACTAGGAGCTGTCGGGACTCGAGAGCCTCAACATCCAACAAAAACTGCACCAACAACTCAACGTGGTGATGAAAGAGCATAAGATTGAGAAATCTCCAACTCTCAAGCGAGCGCCAGTTTGGACCAGTCCTCCTCAAGTTGTTCGATCCTGCAAACTCAAAAGGACCAAAGGTTTAAATTTGGCTGACAAGTTTGGATGTGTACTTCACTGTTACTGAGTCAAGAACGACATAAAAAAAATTGACCTTGAAATCTCTCTTTTACGTGGAACTACTTTGAATTGGTGGTTTGATGTAAACAACCTCCAACAACAGCAAGAGATTGGTAGAGCTAGATCAATGGCCATGCAACCGTTCTCACGTCATCAATCGCAGGCGTTCTACCTCTCCAGGAGATGAACCCGACGTGGCATGACGCCCTGACTCCACCGGAGAACTCGACAGAATCTTCACACACAAATCACACGCTTTGGAAAAATGAACAAGAAGTCCGACACATGATACAAACTTCAACGCCAACATCAGCTGGCCACCATGGCAGAGTGTACGTGGAATTTCAATAAAAAATCATAGTGGTGACCTCGTCCATTACGAACTCTGATTCTACTAGAAGAATGACCTCAAATGCTACACGAGTTGAGAAATTATTGTATTTGGCATTTGGTGAAATATCTCAGTAGCTGATGGCATGGACAAGACCGACTACAACGTACAGATGTAGGAATTCACGACTGGAAATTGCAAGGCCACAATCAAAATAATGGCAGAAGGAAGTCACAACCAGCACACATCTCATCCGCGATGGAGATCGACACCATCAATCAACGCCATCGACGGTTGCTCTATAATTGCGTGAAGCAGGGTTATATCTCGTGCGATTGCCGGGAACGGCAACAACAGGCAAGAAACTGGAGAATAAGCAAAGAGAAAATGAGGAGACAGGTTACGGAAAGGGATAGGAGTAGATAGGAAACCTCTTTTCTGGTAGAAATAGTTACAGAAACTGATTGCCCATCTGTGAAACTTACATTCGTAAAGACGAGGGTTCTTGAGATCGCAAAGTTAAACAAGGAACATGAGGACAACCAAGCTGCGATACTTCAAGGAGTATAACAAACGGGTTGTAAGAGTTGCATAATTGTACCAACACTAGTAGATACAGGAGCTCCTCATAGTTTTGAAAAAAAAGACATGTAAAGCTGGGTTTGCAAACCCAACAGGGGGTGTTGGAAGGAAAAACAATCAATGGACGGCTGTAGATCTGTCCACTTTGTGGATTTACAACCAATTATCCCCTGAGCCATACACTCATGAAAGAGTGTGAAACACATTCAATGACACATGGGAGACTACCATGAAATTTCCTCCAAGTGATTAATTATTGATGGAAGTTGGTGAGAACCTTCCATAACACCAGGACTTGAATGTTCCCAAAAACTTCTTAAGTTAGGCATCTCTCCCCTCCTCCCTGACCGTTTTGAGGAAGCTTCCCATGTTTTTAAACTTAAGCATGAAAAACAAAGAATCTATTGTTAAAAATCTGTATAATCCTCCACTCGAGTGCCCGTCAACCAAACTATCATTCTAAGAACCTTCCAAAAGACAAGTGTACCTTTTTGCACACACTTCACGTGGAGGACCTCTTGCTATGAGAAAGGTTTGAGGAAGTTTCCTCTAGTTACAAATTCAAGAAATAAATTAAGAAAGAATCTTGTTGATAACTTTCTGATGTATCCTTGTGACTAGAAAGCCACTGCACGAGGATTAAAAAAAACTCTTCATTGATAAGGTAGATAAACTTGGACACATTTTTTAAATACTGTTCCAATTTTATCTTTTAGGCATAAATCTATGCTATTGCCTTGGTTTATACTTTTTTATCACAACTCTCCTTTACTCAAGATCTGGAGACGTTTCAATGACCCACCTCTATACATAAACAGTCATAGTAGACATGATGTGAGTTTTGAAGAGGATATGGTTGGTTTTGGTTGAGCTAGTTGCGCTTCCCTGCAACTTACAAGAAATACGACCTATGGAGGACGTTTGTTTTGAGCTTCTCCGGACCAATTGCACCTACCCCCTCCCCCCACTATCTCTGCTCTTCATGTTGTACAATGTACATGGGCAGTGGATCACAAAGTGCACAATAGGCTCTGCGCAATAACCGCTCAAACATACACAAGTTAACTTCGTTTGGTGAATTTTCCGAGAAATCTCATAACTCACTTGTGCACAAGATGTCTCAAAGTCCACTGACAAACATGTGCACTTGCACATGCAATTAGTCTATGAGCTTTCTGTGTTAGGTGTGGGGGAGGGAAGCCCTCCGGTTTTGAGTTTGAAATCCCCTCCCTTCCACTCCCTCGAACTAAGAAGTTCATCTGGTGATTGCACGGGCAAGTGTACACAAATAGCCATGCGAGAGACAAGAAATTATGCACTAGTGAACCGGTTGATGCCACTTCCAATTGCCGTGGATTTCCCTTCATTGACGGTGGTCAAGGAAATGTTCCGCTAACCATCCTACTTTGGCCCCACCGTCTGCAGAGGCTTGCGAACAAGTTGTGCAGAAGAAAGCACATGGTTGGACAAGCGCATTAGCGGATTAATACATCTTCGGAAAATCAGCATCTAGTTCTTGGAAACCGCGTGACACCTTGTGCACTGCTATACATCTGTGCATGCAGAGATGTATTTCTTGACTGCGGCTCAAGTGTCTGTCAATTAATCTCGTGGTTATTGCAAACCAAAGGCCAGTTTCCACAGCTGGACCATTCAAACCAATTATTCTGATTTAGGACATAATACAAAAAAGCAAAACAAGATACATCACAAATCATTGTGCTAGATTTCAACTTTTTACACTAGTCGAATTCCTTGCTCACATCACACAGATACATCTATAAAAATCCTCATGCACTCTTTACACACACTTTCACTCCACATTGTTCCCCTTCCTAAGCACCCTTACCCGGACAACCAAACCATTTTTTTAGAATCATTCAAATAACATCATGATTCCCACATAGAAACGAAATAATCTCATAATAATTCATGTGAAATTTGGAAATAATTGCAAGAACACTGTTCACACACTTGTACACTAGTGAATACCTCCACCGACATCACCTCTAATCCTTACACACGTCCTCATACACTCACCACATACACTTTCACCTTAGCTCCCTCCCCACCTTACACGATCCTCTTGCTGAACGAGATAACCGTGTACACGTGTGTAACACTAAACATGCAACCAACTCATGGAAATAAAGACCCCCACATTCACTTCTAAGTTATGTTTTATGCCCCGGCCTCCCTCTTTGCCCTTCTTGCCCACATGTCTCCATTAAAGGCACACACCTGACCATACAATTCAACCTACACTTGTCGTGTACAAATTCCCCGTTCCCCCCACCAACCGCAAATGTATCATTTAAAGCCTATATGTACAAGCACATATCGCTTTACATAACATCCACACCAAACCACACCAGCACTTTTCACAGAAACTATCCCCTTCACCCC